>FN648450.1:156301-220567 GCA_000310025.1 Ectocarpus siliculosus
CTCCCCCATTCTAACCCCCCCCCCCCCCCCCCCCCCCACTGAACCCCGACCCCCACCACCACAACCACCCACCCACTACGGCGACTTTTTTTTGTTTTTATTTTTTGGATGCCGCTGAGGCTGCTGCAAGGTAGCTTCATAGCTCGGTCGACGCTAACTTAACGTGCACGGCTACCTAACACACTGCAAATAGTGTCGGTAGCGTTGATTTTCATTGCTTCATTGTGAATATGTTGATGGTATAGGTAAACATTTTGAGCTGCTTTCGGAAACGTAGTGAGGAAGGATTGGCCATCGGTGATCGCCCCTGTGTGAACAATGGTACGTCTTGCGGAGGACCTGTGATCAATGCTTTATATCAACTACTTCAGCAAGACAGCATTCTGCCCCCGTACCCCACCTGGCCACCTAGCAAAAAATCTCCAATTTGTTGGTGCATTTTGACCCTACCCCCACCCGATGTTTACCATCGCGGTTGGGTTCTCGTCGTTCGCAGATATGTAAAAAAGCCAATTCACTTCGTGAACTCGACAACCAGGTTACCGGGGTTTTTTTACCTCTGTTTTTTTATTGGCGGTAACCATGAATGGTGGTCGAGTAGATTATGTTGTGCGGGGTCGAGAACCCTCACTCCCCGCAAAGGCGATAATCGCACCACGTTGTGTTAATGTCTCTGGAAGTGAAAGCACCAGAAACAAAATTGAGTCATACGCAGCAGTCATCCATGCGCAAGGAAGTTAGCAAAGATGCCGAACACCCTTAGCAGGATGCAGCGCACCCTTCATGCGACGCGCCGAATACCTCGCCGCTTCGCGCTTGGTGATGTGAGAGCCTGGTCCGGTGAGAACCCGGCGTGCTCCGTCCCGGCTCTGTAGGGATGCAAGGTTAATGGCCTAACGACTACGGCATGCACGACAATGAGTACACCCCCACCCCACCACCCCCTCGCTCACGTCGTTGGATCTTTCCTTGTTGTACGGGAAGGGGTTGGATTTTCTTGCTAGTGTTTTAGCGTGCTCTCACTCACTCTCCATGGGAGCAACTCCCCCCTTTTCTCACGTTGCCGTTCTTATTTTCGAAAACATCGCCTGACCGCGTAAAGCACCAAGACGCGGTCACTTTCGGCCAACATACCCACTGCCGCGAAGGGTTTCCTCAAGAAGTCCAAGGACTGGCCTGAAGCTCTCAAGCTACAAGTAGGGTGCAGCCTGCTCAAGGCCCAAAACCTGCCGGTGCGTCTTTGGTGTGTCACTCTCTCGTGCGCTTGAGGCATCAAATCGAAGGTTGTCCCGTCTGGTTCCCGGTTGGATCTAGCAAGCTCGTTTCGAATGGCCCTTCATCTCCCGAGTTTTTCGAAGCGGCATGCCGCAGCAGTTTGACCCCCCGTTGCAAGTGGCGCTCCACACCCCATTGGCCACCCTCCCCCCTCCCCCCATACGCTACAGTTCTACGCTGGGCCGGCTGCGACAAGGGAGGCCACCAAGGGAGATACTACCGCCATAAGCGCCATTCTTCATCTGGTCTTCTAGTACTCCCCGGTGTTCGCAGCCAACCCGAGCTGGCGCACCTCGGCTTCTCTCGAGGAATATCCCATCCTCAAGATGGCCTACAGGGTGTATCGGGCCCGCGGAGGCGTGTCAAGTGCACGCATGTTTGTCTGTGAGGCCATTTGTTGTGCACATTGCGTATGCATAGGTATGATTGAAAGACGTGAAGCTGAGAAGCTTGGGATGCCGTGATAGCCCCAGTTGTGGAATGGAATGATCCGGCTTGTCACCCGCACGAGCATACGAGCAGATATACTAGACAGTAAGCGTCACCCTAATGCGGATTCTCTTGCTTCTCGTTTTTTTACCACAGGCAAGCTTGGCAAAAACCTGGCCGCCACGTGGTCGGAGTGCCACAAGCATGTCCGGATCACGGTGTGCAAGCTCACCCTCCAGGCGGTCCGGTGCGTCGAGGCCAACGTCAAGGAGGGCGATGCGCCCTCGAAGCTCACGGCACGCAACCTGGCGAAGGCTTCTCGAAGGTCTCTTCGCGAATTGGTACGTACAACTCTCGTCCAACGCTGGCCCTAAGCTTTCTAGACGGTACTCAACTGCTTGACGACATCGCAACAAAACGATGGTGACTAGGGACAAACCCTAACCCAGAGCCCCCCCCCCCCCCATGTGTAACAAAATTAAGCGTTGCCCGGGGCCTTCGTGATGGCACACATATAGGACTGTGTTTCGGTTTGATGCTTGTGAGCGAGCCTGACTCGGATACAGCGGTGTGGCCGGTAAACGTCACTCTAGTCAAGTCTAACTTATCTGTTTGCGTCTCTAGGGCGAGGGGATCTGTTTACATGGGTCGCGGTGGTGCCTAACTGTTTGTCCGAGCCATGTTTGGGGCACTTAGATTTCAGCTCTTTGGACCGGTTTGCACAGAGGATAGCAGCGTATCGGTCGTGTCGCTTTCTTTTCTGGCACACGAGGCAACGTGGGGTGTTCACTCCATCCCGCAAGACTCGATGTCAACAGCGTCTAGCGCCCTCTTCCCTGCATACCGCCGTCCTGTGTGTCGTCTACAGCATGATGAGATGAAGACCGCGCTAGCCAATATGGCCCTGGCTCCGGTGCTTTCACCGGCCAAGCACTACGCCACCGCTCTCGGCGGCTCCGGGACCCCTTCTCTCTGGACGCAAGTACCGTGGCACGACGTCTTCGGCTGCTCGGAGTATCTTTTTTATGACATGGCGAGTTGGGCATGTGCTGAGAGCGTTTCCGAGCCGAAGTTTGGCGTGACGATGTTCTGTTTTGTCCCTCCGAATATGCAGGCTCCTGGCCCGGTTTGAGTTCCAATGTTCGCCTTCTCTACCTTAGTTCCCTGGCATTTGGTTGCTGCGACTCGTATTGCTCGTGTGTTTTTTGACACGATTGCTCCGCCTGGTCGAGACATGTGTAGTCCGGGTTGTCTCGGCCTCCGGGTGACTTGATAGAAGCAGATCCAAGTCACTTTGGGGAGATCGCCGCACTGCTCACTATCGCCTTCAGACTTGGAGCTAAACTATTCGTGGAACAGAGCCTTCGCCCGAAATCAAAGCTGCTCCTTCCCGATGTTGTCTTCAGGCATATTGTACTGTAGCAAAACGGACGTGGTGTCGTGATTAGGTCTCCAGTGCTTTGCTGTACTTTGTGCCCGGTTGTTCGGTCGTTTGGCGAGGATATCGTTTGGGTCATCCATCCCACCCTTCTCCCCCGTGGATGAAACTGGTCGCAGGTCATTCTCCCCCTCGCCAAGGAGTTTCTGGACGAGATTGGCGCGCAGCTCGCGTCAGCGGTTAGCGTCTACCGGCAATCCCAGGGAGCGGATGACTCCGAGTCCGACGAGGATGACGGCACCGAAGACCCACTGGGCTTCAACACCCGTCGCACCATCCGGGAGCTGATCAAGACGAAGGGAAAGCTTCCCCCGGGCGGCGGCGACAAGGACCACAAGGCCTTCCTCGCGCGGTAAGACTCCCTCGCTCGAACCTTGTTGCCTCTGTACAATTTTCGTAGTCTGTTGTTGAGCAAGTGCGTGTTGACACTCGTGGTAGCGGAGGGTTATCACGAGGTAGTTTTTGAGTCGTGTATGTCCTGAGCCTATCCAAGGGTGCAGCGGTGCAGCAACCGCGGACTTGTCCTTCCGCAATTAGATTTTTCGGCTCAGCATTCTTACCGCTGACTCTTCTTCGGTTGCCTCGCCCAACCCATATGCATCAGATCACAGGTTTAAGGTCATTATGCTCGACTTAGTCCAGGAAGCTCGGGGCGAACTGCCGGCAGCTATCAAATGCTCGCTGGAAGTCGCCGAGGATTTTTTTTTCCTTACAACTACACCGACGGCGTTCTGGGTGGCGACGACGCTGGCGGTGACGGTGGCGCTGGTGCTGGCGGCGTCGACGAGGAGAGCAGCCACGGAGAGGAGAGCAGCGATGAAGGGTCCGTCCAGAACGAAAAACGCCGACACCGAGTCGGAGTACGAAGAAGGGACGGGTGCCAGCGACACTGAGACGGAGGACTAGAAGATTCATCTAGGCGAGAACCGATGTTGTCTTGTGCAGTGCATCCTGTTCGTTCAACTTGTTTTTCCACAGTGGCTGTAGAAAGATACGTAGGGTGTCTCGAGGTGTCTCAAGGCTAGGAGGTTGGGTATGTGCATTCGTTGGCGATTATTTTCTTCGCAACGACCTTTAGTTCAGTGTATTCCAACTCTTCAATTTCGCGAGACAAGAATAATCCTTTGGAGCTTTTGGGTGGCTGACGACACCAGTTATTGACAGTACTGTACCCTTTAGTATGCTACATATGTAACACATTTCCACTGGAGTATTTTTGAACTTCCCGAGTTCTTTGGTAGCCCAAGGCCAAGCCCTTAATCGACACTTTTGTTCACGGTGATCGGCCGACCGTCTGTAAAACCCTGTCGTTTCTACTCAAAACCAAATGGGCCGATCGATGACACCGTCCCCGGTTTGCTTGTTTTGAACTGGCTGTATGTTTTTCAGTCACGTAAGGGAAGAGTTAACGTCAGCGCGACAACGGCGTGGCGAACATCTTCTTCAAAAGGCCGGCGAGACGACCGGCGTGTGTTTCTTCGGTTCTCTGGCATCGGTCTGGCGCTACCGTCGCGGCACTTTTTTTCGACGGGTGGGGAAGGGGAGCATGTATACGCCCTATGCTTTTTGTGTTTTCGGTCAATATCCAGACTATATCGTATGTGCGGACGGATTGGGTGTTGACGATGGCCTGCGCCGTTGCTTGTTTGCGTTGCGGAAAGTCCAATTGTTCGGGTGGTACAGGTTGGTAGGGATTTTGTGTGGACCCTGGGTGAGTTGGGGAAAAGTGGGCCAGGGAGGGCGGCTGGGGGGGGGGGGGGTTCATCATTAAGGTTGTTAACGGTTGTTGAAAGCTTCAACCTCGGGCGGTGACTTGAAGCCCGCGTTAGCGACCGCCGTTTTTTTCGATTCGCTGGCATCTGTGACGTGCTCACACGTCGCCCAAGGGGCACGATTGAGGTCGTTTTGTCAAAGGCCAACTGCTGTGTTTTTTTATTTTTCTTGGGTAGTCGGTCAATCTCCGGACCGTATAGTATATTCGGAGAAGTTTCTACGGGAGCGTGTTTCCTCACTCGTACCGACTTTACTAAAATGAACTTTTGTTCTTCTCTTGGCTTCCTTGGTGCAATTGCTTGTTTGTGCGGGAGGTCGAGAAGTGGTGAGCCGGTCGAAAAACTTGTGTGGAGCCGCTCATGGCTGTGTGGGGCTAGGTATGCACATTATTTTTTTTTGTACGTCATCACGGTTCTTTGTTCGGGAAGCCGCGGCCATCTTGTCCGCCCTCGTTTCGCCGTAATTATCTCGCGGTACACGTACAATCTATTTTGCGTCGTGTGTACCCTAAACGAAGCACGGGCCACGATTGTGGTTGCTGGGACCTTGGTTTGAGGCGTCGTTTATTTGTGTCTGCAGAATAGGCTATTGTATAGTTTGTTTTTTGCCGGGGTGTCATGCGCTCACCACGGTGTTGACGCACGGGAACCTGCATATGTGCAACTACGCGCTAACGCATTATTAACGACCGACGAATTAATTCAAAAGAACACAAACCTGGTACTTGTTATCCGGCTGCGAACGTTTGTCCCGAGGGGCAGAACAACGTTGCATGATGAGAGGGCACAATCTGGCGAAGTTGTGAGCCACGGCTTTCTCTAACCCACGAGGTTATGCTGTGTGTGCTTACCTGACCCGGCCAGGTTATGCCACCGGGGTAAGCAACCTGACCAGGTTATGCCACCGGGGTCAGCAACCTGGGACGTTGTATTAACTGAAAATAGAGTGCTTTTTTTTTCGGCATTGTACAATGGTGCATATAATGTGCACCTGGGCCACCTGTGTGACCGAAATGTGTGCTCGACCACCTGATGGCTTTCGGGGCCGACCACGGATCTACAAAACCGATCCATGTTGTCTCGGAATCCCCGTACCGAAAGACACGGCACCGAAATTAAAGTGGACGGACGCCGCGAAGGTGGAGGGGGGAGTACCCTGGCATGCGGCGGTGCTGCAGGGAGCTGAGAGGTTCATGACCTCCTGGCACGAGAAGGAAGAAGAGGCCAGCCGACAACGAGCGCTCAAACGAAACCACAAGCCAACACCCAATGGGGCGGGAGGGGGGCAGGAGACGGACGAGACGACGAGGGAAGAAAGCGAACGAGAAGAGACGGACCGAGTGGCACGATGCGTGCCGGATTGAACTTCTGTTAGCCAATTCCCCCCCCCCAACGCTGCACCATTGCACCAACCGCCCAGTAGTGATGACGTACCATTACAATGTATAGCTGGTTGGTGGCCATGTTTGCGTGTTTGCTTGTTCGTTGTTAGTGGTCCCTCCATCGTGTGCCTGTTTCTGCCTCTTATTTCTTGTTATTTTCGCCCTGGTCCCTTTTTGTCCTCGCTCTTTTTCATTTTATTTCATTTTATTTTTTCTCTTTTTCTCTCTATTTTTTCTCTCTTTTTCTGTGCCAGATGGCCTTGTCTCTGCTTGCGTTGTAAAGTACCAAGATTGAACCAAGGGGGTGTACCTCTTTCTCTCCGGCCCATGATAGATAGTGACTCCTAGTCTTAGTTGATACCTCGCATAGCGCGCAGAGGGAGTGGAGGATTCCAGAATATCTGTCGTTGATTTCTATTGACTTGCGGACCTCTCGGGGCCAGTTTATTTGAGTGTACCTTTTTGGGGTAAGTTCACCTGTGACCACGGGAATCGACCGCGTCGAGCGTTGGATCAGTACGGACATACGAAGGTACTGGGTAGAGAGAGATCGGAACGGTTTTTAATGTGAAGACAACAACAACAACAACAACAACAACAAAAACAAACACCCAATACCTACGAAGGAGCACGGCGCCGGGAGATGGTATCTTTTTGTTTTTTTGGGGGGGGGGTTCTTCACTTCAAGTCAGCGCTCACAGCACTAGTGCCGTTTTCTCCATCCCGTGGTCAGGAGTAAACGGCACTAGTGCTGTGGTCACACAGAAGAGCCCCTCTCTACCCTCCCCTCCTGCGGTACTTTGCCTTCGATTTTTAATGCGAGAAGAGTTCAGCACTCTCTTCCCTCTGTGTACACACGAACTAGCGCTATCCACTACGCCAGAAGCGAAAGCGAGAGAAAAACTCAATTTGCAAGAAAAGCTCGCTTACGCCGGGATTTGAACCCCTGACCTGACCTCAAGAAGGTTTCGAGGATACCAACTAGACCAATCCACCGGGGCGACTCTTAGTTTGCTGTATATATGTGATTGAAAAAAATCCCCCAGCACCAACAGCAGCAGTTGAAGACGAGAGCACCACGCACTGCCTAGTTTTGGGCCAAGAACGGACTGAACGCCGCTTCTGCCGCTTGTTCATCTCCACAACAGACCTGGACGTGAGTCTGGCAGGTCTTTCTAGCGTTCTCAGTGACGTTACAGCGCCCGCGGTGCGCTTGTCCGATGCTTCTGTCAAAAACACGGATTCGGGAAAGTAGAAAGCCTCAAAAAAACCCGGCTCCTTCTTTTTACGTTTTCGGGGGAAAACGCCTCCATATATGTTCAAGAAAACACGGTTCCGTTTTGCTTCGTGATTTATTGGTTGATAAATAACCATAGGCCGATCACAGCGGGGAGGGGGTGGCCGGGGATGCCCGCAATGCGCGCCCGCTTTTTTTTTTTGTCAGCAGCACACATGAATTCCGCCGCCTGACCTAGGGCAAGGAGTACCCCGGCAACAGATCAACATCTCTTGGGACCTGCCTACCTGTCGAGGGTGCCGGTGTGCTCAATGGATGAAGCTACTCGTACTCCTGCTGCGGGTAGCAGCTTGGACTGTGAAAGGTGAGGTAGCAAACGTTTTCGACTGTGTAGATGGTGTGACTCTTCGTTTCGTACTCCGCCAGCAACCGACTGGAGTCTACTGCAGTGCGCCTGGCTTGGCTTTGGGGGTGTACCGTACGCAACGGGTCACATGCTCTGTATGTGTGAGAGTCGAACGCTTTTTACGGTTTGCCAAATGATGGAGTATTGACGGAATGGTGGCGACTTGTCTCACACCAAGACACCATCCCTGTATCCTTGTACCCTGGCGAACCCGCTGGACGACACGCCGCACGTATTTTTAAATCATAAGAGACCGACATCCCCCCACATGACGCACATGACGACGTGGCACGGTTTGTTGTGCGCTATTTCGTGAGCAGAAACCTTATAAACCTCGTGCACACGACATATCCAAGCATTTCTGGAGTTTCTGAAATGCAAAACGCTGAGTATCTTGCTGTTGGCGGCAGATTGCGGTGTCTTCTCCCATCACGACCCCACAGCAACCGGGACAACGTCCCAGGCGAAAAAATCTTTTTTTCAGGGATGGGTGGTAACCTCTGTCCACACACGTGTGTTGTGTCTGCGATAGGTAAAAAATTGCAGTTTTGCCAACACCCGGTCTTTTTCGGATTCTCTGTCCCCGCGTGTCCGCCAGGTATGGACATGGACATCCATCGTATCTCCACTTTTATATACGTGGCGAAATCTTAAGAGAGAGTTGCGGTTGCAGAGTGTGGCTGGCCTCTTGGGGGTACCGGCCGGCTTGGTTAGCGATCAAGCGAGCGTCGTTCGTTTTGCTCGTTGCCACGCACAAGCAAAGGGTGGAGCGGTGGCGACGGCGAGAAGCGAAAGCGCCCCCGTTTTTCCGGGGCGCCAGAGCTTGGGGACTCGTTCTGCCGTCACACCGACACAATCGGCCAAGAAGAATGAAGGCGAGAGACGTAAGCGCCGAACATCCGGACCGTCCAACGCTGGCACAGACTCTCTGCAGGCCACACCCGACCCCACGAAGGTGCGCCAATCGAAGTATTTGTTTTGTCCAATACTGACGGCGTACGACGTTGATGACACTCAGTTTAGTCTCATAGTCGCAGGTTGAAGTCGATGGTCGCTCGTTATTTTTACGCAACACAGCAGTGGAGCCCCAATAACGCGCATATAAAAGCCAAAGAGGATCGTCGGGCACTGTCTTAACAAACACACGTGATTTTGTTTTATGCGGGCAGATGGTCCGAAATACCCTCGGGGGTTTCGACCGGGCAGGGAGGGAAGCGACGGGGCGAAGCTGCCTGTGTACGTGTTCCTCGAGCAAGGCTTCCTGGAAGAGGGCGTGCCAGAACTACTCACCAAGGACATGCACGCTGTCATTGTCCGGTGGTGGGCTAGTACGGTGGACAGCAATGAGGACCACGGATTTACTGGTAACCCTACGTCGACCGGCAAAGTCTTGTCAAACAAGTAGACGGGAAGGCGACCCGCTTCATATATCCACGCATGTTTAGCCAGGTAACGACCGCTTGCTGCTTTTTTTTTTTGCGTAAACCAAAGTACATGATCACGGTCGTTACGGTGTTGACCACTAGGACGCGGCCGTGCTGGTGAAAATCGGTTTTCGTCAATTTGGGGCTTATGTGTTTTTTCTGAGGTTTGTGTCTGTGTACATATTTTTGTTGTTGACTGTCGCTACAATACCGTCGTGTGTTGCTGGTGTCATGTCGGTCCGGCTTAGGTATTTCATGTCCGTATGTTCGATTCCCTCGACGCGATTGACTGCCCCTTGTATCCTTGCGTTTCACCCAGGACATTCTCGAAATGAGGTTTGCACACATACGGGCTGGAATGGAGACGCACAAGGCTCCTACGGCATCCCAGGCGGCCCAAGCTGGATATGCACGGAGATACTTGTCGGCTGTCTCACGGTGAACGGCGCCGCAATGCGTCGAGACAGGGCGGACAGACAGCCCTTCGGTATCCAACAGGGAGAAACTCTGCCCGTGGCATTACCAGTATCCGCGAAAGAGCGAGCAGAGGTAGTGAGAGCCGCCACGTGGCGCAATGCAGACCATGTGTATGAGACGCGCTCGGTGTGAAGGACTGCTGTCGTCGTGTGCTGTGTCTATAGATTGTGATTGTGGTGTATGTCTTTTGTTTGTCTTGTGGGTTTGTTTTATTTTTCCTGCCTCGTTTTCTTCGTCTTTCTCTTCTTTTCCCATAATTTTCCATCTCGTTTGTCCTTTTCGCGTCTGCCTCGGATGGCCCTCTCTCTATCTCTGTGAAGTAGCAAGATTGAACCAGGGGATGTACGTCTCTCTGACCGTGTGTGTAAACGGGAGCGGAGGGCCCCAGATTTAGGGTCGTTGATTGAAATTGGCTTGTGGACCGGTGGGGTCCATTTTCTTTAGTGTACCTTTTGTAGGTAAGTTAGCATGGGACGGCGGTAATCACTCAGTCAGTTGAGAGTGTTTTCGAATGAGAGATCGGAACGGTTTTTTATTGTGAAGACAATAACAACTGTATGGTGTGTGTGCGATGAGTTCCCGATTGGTTTACCTTGGTTTAGCTGTTTTTTTGTTCGTGCCGTTGAAGGGAGGGGCGGCCGTTGCGTGTACGGTTGAGGAGTACACCAGCGTGGTCTTATCTTACCAATGTCTACAAGGAGGGTTTGTGTACCGGTAATGCGCCTATGTCTCATTGTAACGGCTACATCTTTTAGGGAAAAGCCCGGTTTGTATCCGCTACGTGGACGTCTGTGGAGAGAATAAACAGGGTTCCGTACAGGACGACAACGAAATGTTTCAGGGTTGCTCCGACGACTGAAGACATTTTGTGCAGCATCTTCAGGAAGGCTAGTGGTGTCAAGTTGGCACACCAACGACATAAGGCGCCACTTCTTGAAACCCACCGACTGATGCTTGTACGAATGTACGGATCCCGTCTTGCCTGTTGCACCAAGGCTCTCAAGGTGCCGATCTGATCTTATTTGTTTGAAGGATTGACTCCCTCTGAGGGGGATATAGGTCCCATACACACAACGCGCGAAATGTTGGCGATCACGTGTTAACCACAAGGTCATGGGAGAGATCGATCCTTGCTCGGATGACCTTTTTTTCCCCGAAGGTGACTTTTTTTCTACCAAAATTTATTTTTTGGTTCTCCCCTACGTTCTTTGCTCCTCATTTGCGCCACCCTCGCGCTATTCTCCCAGTCCTCACCAAAGACGAAGGACCAACACTTGAAAATGGCGGTCAATAGATTTCAACGAAAAAAACAACAACAATCGGGAATATTTATTCTGGGGCCGGGAAAAAAAAGGACACACTCGACTCCTTAGTGACGATGTTAGTTTGAAAACATGAACATTCTCGTTTGGTTCCTGAGGCAGCGCGTATCCTACGCGAACACACCAAATATATTGTCCAGAAAAGGACCACAAATAAATACCACCGAAACTACAAACCGACTCGAAATCCGTTTTTCCGATCCGGCCCTGCATTCCCGTACTGAGGGAGTGTACTTTTTTTTTTTCAAATCACGTACAACCGAACTCGTATCTGATTTGTGCCCAATGTGCGCCTTCCAGTCGTCGGGGGTGAAAAACAAAAGAACACACACACAAACATGTGGTCACGGCCCCTCAACTCCCTTACTTCCCCCTCCCACACCCCACTTCCCCACCAAGGTACACATCGCCCCCCACTCCAGCTATCTATGTGTACTCATTCTCGCCAGCTATCCGGAACGACAATTGCTGGTCTGTGTAAGGCCAGACTCTCGTCGTCGTCTATCTATCCCCTCTCGTGGTGAGAAGTAGCGCAACATTTTCTGAAGTTGCATCTTGTTGTACTTGGACGGCGGGTTGCCACTGCATTCTTGGATGTACTCTCTGAGGTCGGGGACCCTCAAACTCCGCCAAGCGCTCGAGCCGATAATCCGGTTAAGCTCCAACTGGCGATCTCTCTGCGCGACAGTGTAGACTTTGATCGGCCTGGGTGCCTTTGGTTGTTTCGTAGTCGACCCCTTACCGCCAACCCCCGCCTTCAACTTGTCTCTAAGCGCCATCTCTGCTTTGCGGTTTTTTAAGCGCTTCGTCAGGTTCGTCAGTCCATTCGTGAACGCGAACATGCGGCAATTGTGCCACTTCTTCAAAACGAAATCGAACAGGTCGTCACATTGCTTTGTGCAGCCCTTCCCCCCTTTGGGTCCGAGGTGAGGTTCTTCGACGAGACCCACACACCTTGACCATGCCGCCTTGACGGGCTCAGCCGTGGAAACCACCCGGTACATTTCCGACGGCAAATCACCCAGATACGTCGCCAACAGGGCGGGGTTGAGCAATGCCGATCTATACCCCATCTCTAGCGCACGCACGGAAAGATAGAAATCAGCCTATGCGAAAATGATACCCTTCCCTTCCCACGGATTGTTCCTCTCCTCGACCACGAATTCAAAGCCACTGAAATGAGGGTAAGCCTCCCGGAACTCCTCAGCGGATGCAACTTTGTGGCTGTTGACAAATGGCAAGAACGCCGAACCGAGAGAACGCTGTCTGTTCACGCGTGAAAGGGCGCTACATATAAAATTGTCACCCAGCAAAGTTGTACACTAGACGCCGTTGATGAACGTCCAGATCAACGTCGCAGGCAGGATACGCCACTTTGACAAGATGGGCCTCGTCCAAACATTGCGTGACAGTCTTGTCAACGACCTGCTCGGAATATGTATCACGGGGGGGGTGTAGCGGGTTGATGGAATCATTGTCACGCCCAAATACAAAAACACCCTAAACACCAAACGAACTGGTACACCGGCAAGATTATCGCACCCATACGACTCTACCTTCCTTCCACGTGCCAACCATTCGAGGCAGACTCACCCCGAACACGCAAGTGAGTGTGTGAGCGACACGCCGACTCTCCACTCCTAGCTCTTGAGCCTTGCGGACGATGCTCGGCTCGGTTCTGAACTCCAGTTGCTTCGGAAAGCGCTCGTCCTCCCACTTCTTCTCGTACGCTAGTGCGCACGTCGACGAAGGCGGTTGTTTGGAATTTTTACCAGAACCCCCCACCACCCAAGAATCGCGTCCTTTACTCCCTGAACCAAGAGTCAACCTACGACGATATGCTTGAACTGCTTGTCTTGCCCTAGCCAATGTTCCCGGAGATGTTGCCCAACCAAGCCTACCATCCTCTGGCCTGTCGGGAGCTTGCTGATGATGAAGTCGGCCAGGGCTGCATAGGTCTATCATGCAAGGAGCATACAACGAGCGTGGCGGCGACAGCTGAGAACAACGCATATTAATGATTGCTTTGATGACGCCCCTCTCCTTTCATGGTTGATGATACCAAGCAAGGTCATCTTAACCGGATTTTGAAGAGACCCCAGAAAAAACACGATGTTAGCGCGAAGTCGAGACGGTGGCGGCCTTCCCTTCTCACCTGCTGTTCGGCTTGAGGAGTACCCGTCTCTTCTGCTTTTGTCTCTTCATCCTCTTCTTCCTCATCTCCCCTGGTGAATGCATCCAGGCATTCATACAGGCGGTCGAAGTCCTCGAAACCTTCATCGTCTTGATCAATACCCTTGATGCCTGTGTCACATACGAAGGATTTGCGGGCGCGGGGGTGGGGGGGGTGGGAGGCACACATGCCTAAGGTGTCAGTGAGCAACCGCAATATATTCCCTATAAGCCGGAGATGGTCTTGGTGTTCCTGGCCCGCGTGACGACCGCCCAGCCTCCAGGGTACCGCTACCATTCAAGACTCCTCATTGCAAGGCAGCGATTGGGTCTGCTTGATAAAAGTCACGAGCTGTGCGGCGAAGAGTTCTTACCGCGCATAGACTCCGAGCGAGCCATGTATCAATAGCAAAATTACGGTGACATCGTAAACTACAAGTTCGAACACTCATGTCGGAGTCTTTGAGGAAAAATCTCGAACATGCCCAGGCATCAGTCCTACGGAAACCGCAGTGCACGCGTACGAAGCTAACCTTACCCAAGTCTTCGTCGTCACTCCCATGTTGCTCGGGATTGCTGTGGACTTTCCCCTCTTCTTCCCCTCCGGCGATCCTGAGCGAAGGCATGGGTGCGGCATCAACAGAGGGCAAATTAGCACCAAGTGCTACCACCATGACACTACTTTACGTCGACGGCGTACACAATCACATCGTGCGCTATCAAAGTTGTCCTCATGCTAACCCTACCCTGCAAATATGCATACCTCTCCCAGAGAAAAACCACGAAGGCGATGCACGGGCGCAGCACAGACGTCCTCGTCTTCGTCAGAACCATCCCACCCCCCCCCTCCCGCCGCCCCGCGCAGGTCGCCCATGATTTCGAAGCGCGATTACCCACCTGTTATGGTTTTTAATTATACCTTGGTGAATGGACAGGCATGTATATAGCCTCGCATTCCCTTTGAGCCCGAATATCTACCATGTATCAACATAGTGGCGGGCACACTCATAAATAAATGCACATCCGTACGAGCAATGATATTGCGGTCGCGTCCTGTCGTAGTCTCGCCGTCAAGAGGAATTCCGGACACGATTGCACACGCCGGAATCCACCAGACAAAACAGGATACAACCAGGTGACAGACCTCGCGCTACACTGCCGTGCTTTGGTGCCCCCCTGTCCACCTACCCTCCTACCCTCCACCAGACTCTGCGTTGGTCGGGCTGTTTTGACGGGTATCGGGTAGGTTGCATGAGAGACCACACACACCCGTGCACGCTGATTTGAAAGCAACGATTACTCCACGGCGAAGAAGATGCATAAATGTAACGATACGTTTCCGGAAAGCTCTCTAGGAGACAGCTTCAACGTGGCCGTTTTTGCCACCGTCACGCTTGATATCATGGAGAAATGGAGCTGTGATACCCGGTTCAGGGGCGTGGTATCTTATGTCACCTACCTGTTGACATACGTTGCCTCCAGCGTCGAGTTTGCAACGTCCAAATCAGGCACCCAATTAATGCCACACAGCAGAGAGTATAAGAGCAAGTCTCTATTTGGGTCATCTCCCACGCCCCTGAGGGACGTCGGCGATACACAAACCCACAGGACGTGACATGTGTCAACTGCTGTATCCTTGCGGGACCACTGAATTTGACTTGAAACAAACAAGTTTTCTCACAAGTACGAAACGAGTTGATGATCAATTGCCGTGAACTTTGCAATATCAGAGGAATCGTAGTTGACTACGGAGGGACAACAACCGTTGCGTACGGTATAGCTTAGTTGCCGAGAGCGGCAGAGAAGGGCCCTAGCACCTCGCTGCTGCTGGTTTGAACTGAGCTGTAACATTTTTCAGTTTTTCTCCCCGCACCTGTTGCGGATTGAGCCCAACCCTCCTGCACGACGTTACCAGGTGTATGCAGGCACGTTCTCGCACCCTAGCGAGGACAATCACTCTCCTGGTGTGCTCCACTTCTTGCATTTGTGGGGCGGCGTGGGGCCAAGCCGGGGGGTTTCGTATGTTTTTCGAAGCTTTTTTTGGGGGCAAAAATCCGGCGCGCATTGCGGACAGCTTTTATATTGGAAATTTGGGAGTGATCGGCCTATGGTTATTTATAGTCATAGTCTTTGGCAGCAGCCCTGCTGCCACTCCTCCTTTCTGAGCACGACAGCGCCCGGGCGTTGTCTCCCCCGTCTGAAGTTAATACACTACACAAACAATACCCGGTAAGTACGCGGAGTGCAGGCCTATAAACACTCTAGAGTATAGAATTTGTCCCTCGAGGGATAGCCGCATCGGGTGATGGCTGCGTCGGACAGCGGTTCAGTCGAAGGGCTGGGGGAAGAGACCTCAGCCACGCAACAGCAACACGCCGAGCACCCGGCGATTGCGAGGCTGGAGGGCCAGTTATAGCAGCTGATGAGCATAGTGATCGAGCTGAAGACGAAGGAGCCTGGCGACGCCGTGGCGGGCGATGCCAGTAGGGCTGCCGTCCCAACCCAGAGAGAGCCCTTGCCGTCGGAGGGCTGTTTGCGGCCTACGCCACTTATTTATCGAGTGAGACTGTTTCGGTGATGTATTAACTTCACGAGAGGTAGGCGACCGTCCTTCACACGGACGAAGGAGGGAGTGCTCCACACAGAGCAGCTCCAACGCTCCAACAGCAAGGAGGGGCCCCGTGACTCATCACGGTGCCCCCTACCAAACGGCAGTCTTACCAATCTGCGTGACACCAAATCATACAGCACGTGTATCCAACACCAAAGTTCGCAGACTCTCGAACACCCTCCCTGGTTCTTCACGCGAGTGACTAACCATTAATGGGGCAAGAACGCCCCTGGATACATCAGAAATACCAACATGGTAATATGTGGAGGGGAAACCCGGCGTCCGGGCAAAACCCCTCGAAAGAAACCCTAACACCACAAAGAAAAACCGTCGCTATCACAGCGGATCACAACGGCCGCACTTATCAGAAAATCCAATGCAAGTTCTAAAAAAGAGCTACAGCTTCTCCGGCAAATTCATCAACTTGCGCCGGTGGTACTGCAGACTGGCCCTGCTACGGGCCTTGGTTAGGAGGTCCGCGTGTTGCTCCGTTGTCGGAACGAACTTGACCGAAATATCCCCCGACCTAAACAATCCGCGGATAACATGAAACCTCACGTCGATGTGTTTCGTGCGGCCTGAGCTGAGGGGGTTCTGCACCAACGCTATGGCCCCCTGGTTGTCCTCAAGGACCTGGATGCTGCTACCACAGGTCTCTGGGGCAACAAACGAAAGCACAGCACGCACAAACAACGCTTCCTTGAGGCCCTCCCCGGCAGCAATGTACTCGGCTTCCGTCGAAGACAAAGACACGATGCTCTGTGTCTTGCTACCATGGCTGACTACGGTACCTCCAACCGTTGCTGCCAACCCTGACACCGAACGCCTATCCTCCGTGTCGGCGTAGCTAGCGTCTACGTACACGGCCAGCCCTAACCCCCGATCCCCGTTGGTAGGTGATGCCGAGGCCCCTCGTCTGCTTTAGGTAGCCGAGTATCTTCTGTATCGCGTCCCAGTGCCTCTTCGCCGGGGAGTGGGCGTGGCGCGCTACCGCACGCACGGCGAACGATACGTCTGGACGCGAGAACGTCGACACGCACATCATGCTGCCGATGGCCTCCCTCACCGGCCACTCCCCTCCCTTCTCATCATCTCGCTTCGGTCCTAGGTCGGCACCGGGGGTAGCGGGGATGTGAGAGGTCGATTGCACATCAAAGGGTTTCACCATGCTGTCAATGTACGCGGTCTGGGAGATTCTAAGAGTCCCAGCTTCTACATCTCTCTCGATGGCACACCCGTCAAACCATTCACACTCTCCAAGGTTTTTGGTGGGAAATTTCTTGTTGAGAGAAACAAGCAACTCCTCACAATCCTCGTCAGACCCAGCCACCAAAATGTCATCCACATAGATCACGATAATCATCACCACGACTGCGTCTACCATCTTGCGGAACACACACGGGTCCGCTTTGCACTGTTCGAACCCGTTCTGGACTAGGGTATCAGCAGCGTGGTACCCCCACTGCCTACCGCTCTGCTTCAGACCGTAAATCGCACGCTCAGGCTTAACAATTTTATGCGATTTGTCCCCGCACCCAGCGGGGAGCCTCGGAAAAACCTCCTTGTCTAGCGTGGCGTGTGTGTACGCCTGCTTCACATCCCAATGATTGAGGTTCATGCCCTCCTCGTTTGCTACCGCAAGCATCAGCTTAATGGATGCGGATGAGGGGCAAGGGGAAGACGAATGGAAATAATCGACGTTCGGGATTTGCGAAAACCAGCTAGCGACCAGACGCGCTTTGAACTTGTCTATCTTCCCTTCCTTGTTGGTCTTCCAACTAAAACACCACTTCGAGCTCACAGGCCTGCGCCCCTCTGGCGTGCCGTCTACGAATGAAAACGTCCCCGTGCCCAAGTGCCCTTCAAATTCTTCCCTCATGGCCCGTTCCCACCCCTCTCTGTACACAGACTTGGAAACGCCGGCTACGGTCATGGGGGGGGGTTCTACATCACTCGGACGCTTGCCTATGGGGGGTTCACTTGGCTCGTGGGACGCCAGAGCCGTCTCGAAGGCGTCTGGTGAGTTGAGCATGAGGTCCACCGCGCCCAGCAGGAAGTCCTCCGCTTCTTGGCGCGCAGCGTGGGCCTCCTCGGCGCGCTCGAACAGCAACTCGCACACCACCCTCGCCTCTAGCCCTTCCGCCACGTGGAATACCGCCGAGAGCATCCAGCGGGTGAACTCCTCCGTGCTGCTGACGGGCAGGCTCGCCACCGAGGCGAGCAGGGCTTCGGCACTTGTCGGCGACGGGGGCGACTCCTACCTCGGGTTTCTGCGAGGGTTCTCTCTGGTGCGGCGGTTGGTGAGTTCCGCCAGCTTGTCGAAGCGGGCGAGCCGCCGGGCCTCTGGCCCGCGGAGCGCCAGGAGATCCGTCTCGCTGTCGCTGTAGCTATCATTGCCGCTGCCGCTGCCGCTGTTGCTGCCGCTGTCGCTGCCGCTGCCGCTGCCGCTACCGCTGCCTCCGCTACGGCGGCTGCTGCTGCGGCGGCGGTCGTCCTCGCCGCCGCCCACATCGGCCATGCCGGCCGACGTGGTAGATGGGGCGACGCTCGCGCCCTCCCTGCTCGAGGGGGCACCATCGCTAGCGTCGCCTGCGCCCGACTCCTGGGGCGCGGCCAGCGGTGCCGCCGGCGCTACGCGCGCGGGCGGCTCCGCGGGCCCCGGGGTTACCGTCGTGCCAAGGTTGAAACCTGATCCTCCATCCACAGGTTCTCCCTCCGCCCTCCCTCCACCTTGGCTCGACGCGCCCTCCCCAACCTCGTCCTCCTCAGTCGCGAATTCCTCTTCCTCCTCTGCGATGGGAGGCAGCGACTGGGGCAGGGCGGTGGGGGCGGCGGGTACGGATTGCCAGGTGAAGTTGCGAGAGTATATCGCTTGGCGTTTTTCGTTCAGGATGCGCACGCAATCACGGTTGGTGTTGATTCCCGGGCCGAGGTAAAAGCACTTTTGGGCTTTCGGCTCGGACTTGTGTGTGCGCTTGAGCTTGTATACGGCAGGTTTGAGGAACGAGTACGTCGCCCCTGGCGGGGGAGGGTGCCCGTGCCACATCCCGTACGGCGATTTCTTCTCTGGGTTGGATGTGGTGGAGGTGCAATTCAGGGCGATGCATGCCCAAGCTATGGCCTCGGCCCAAAGGGAGGGGTAGTTCGGTGCTCCGGGGTAAAGAGTTGGCGCTTGGATACGGGCGGCTAGTGCTGCATCCTTGATCAGACCCAGTGCTCTCTCAGCTACACCGTTGTATTCTGGGCTGTGAGCGGGGGTAAACTCCTGTTTGATGCAGTACTTCCGGCACACCTTGCCGAACTCTCCCTAAAAAAACTCTCCTCCATTGTCGGATTTCACGACCTTGACATCGGACGGGGCACCGTCTGCCCGGTTTTCTGCAAGGTACCTCTCGAAAGCCTCAGCGGCGTCTGATTTGTGCTTCAGGAAATAGACCCGGTTCCACCTTGTGTAATCATCCTTGACAATGAGAGTGTACCACTTCCCCCCCAAGCTCTGCACCCTAGCTTTTCCACTCAAATCCACGAAAACTCGCCGCAGTTTCTTACCTGCTCGGGTCGACGTCTTGTTGGGGATGGGCTTGGAAAGCTCCTTCGCCGTCGAGCACCCCAGGCACTCCCGGAGCTCGCCCACCATGGTCGTTCCCTGCTGCTTCGCCGTGGTCCTCAGCAACACCTCGTGGGAGTGGCCGTGCGCGCAGTGGAAGTCGTTGATGTCAACGGGGGTGTTGGGCGCTTTCGCGTTACCAGGAGCAATTGCGGCATAGGCTTGTTCGGAGTGTTTGCGGAGACCGTTATGAACGTACAGGTTACCGCATCGGGGGAAGAACACCGACTCCCCCCCCCCTCTCTCCAATTCCAACTCGTGTTTATTGAGGGTTCTGGTTTCGAACCCGTCGTCGAAGAGGGACGTGAGAGATACTAGGTTCTAATTTAGTCGGGGAACGTGTGCAACCCGTTTCAACAACAGGTCGGTTGTACCGCCGCGCGAGCTAAAGGTTACCGTCACGTCGCCATACCCTACAATAGGGAAGGTTTCTCCTGCGGCGACGCGCACACGTCGATCATACTCTTCGTAACGAACGAACCCATCTGAGTTCGCGAACATGTGGGTGGTAGCGCCGGTATCGGCAACATACCTCCCCCGCCTAGCCTGCTCTACACCCCGTCGACCAACGACTCTGTGACACTCGCCTGAGATGTCACCGACCACCAGCGCCTCTTCTGCCACATCCAGGGCTGTGGCGTCCGCAGATGCCCCCCCCGCCGGCACTTTCACGACGAGCACCGCCTCCTCGGTCGGGCACTTGCTCTTGTCGTGTCCGTAGCCCTCGCATGTCTCACATCGCACGGGCTTGCTCTCTGGGCAGTTGGCCACCTGGTGGCCCTTCTTGCCGCACCGGAAACAGCGACCGCGCATGCTACCCGCATCGTCGTCGACGCCTCCGCCGCCGCCACCAGCCTTCGCGCCGCCCACTCTCCCCTTCTGGTTGCCGCCGCCGCCACCGCCGCCCTTGCGGCGGCCGCTATTGCCGCGGCCCGGCGCTCCTCCCCCGCCGCTACCATCGCTCGCGAGGAGAGCATGCTCCGCCCTACGCTGGGCCTTCAGGGCCTTCCTCCCCTCCGGGAGGCTCGCGTGCACCGTGCTCACGATCCTGACGATCTCGGCTCTATCCAGCGCCGTCGCTGTCTCCAACAGGAACTTCGCTTGTTGGTACTCGGGTGGGAGGGAACCAACGAAGTGGGCGAGAACGAAGGGTTGTTCAGCATTGAGCCCTTTTTCGCGTAGGTGGGCATACAGCAGCTCGAGTGAGTAGAGGTGCTCGATGGGGTTGCTGTTGCTGTGTGTGGGGATTGCAAAGTCGAACATCTTCCGCATCAAGGCCTGTTTTGACCCCTGTGACTCTGGATCGTAGACCTTTTCCAGTTCCGCGAGGACCTCTTTCGCTGACGTACAGTTACTGATGATTGCTTTGTCAGCTTCGTTTACCACAGCAGTAGTGATAAAGTGGAACGCCTGAAGCCCTCGTTGGACTTCTGCTCTCGTGTGCCCCCTACGGAACAGTTCGGAGGTCGGCAAGTTTGGGTCGCCCACGGGGATACTGCTCTCTGCATCCCCTATAAACTGCCCGACCAAGTCGATGGTCTTCGCAGCTTGTATGAACGATTTTCGCCACGAATCAAATCCGTGGCTACGGCTTTTTCCGTCTAGAAGCGGGGCATTGACCGTCACTCTTTTCTGGTGGCTACTGCTGTAGCCGTCGAGGTATTCTCCATTTCCTCGAATCACGGGTATCTCACCTGGGGGGGTTAACCCCCCCGCTTCCCCGTAGTCCGGTCCTATGCCTGGGCCCACTCCGGCTGGTCTCGCAGGGTTCGCTCCCGATCTGCTGGCCCAGCCGCCTTCCAGCAGCTGCCGTGGTCCTTGCCCACCATCTCTTGCTTGCTGCTGGAGAAATCCCCCGCCTCCGCCGTGCGGCTGCAGGGGCTGATCTTGGCCTCCGGTGGCGGCAACCCAGCCGCCACTACTGGCTGCATCCGCCACGACGCTGCCAGGCTCCTTCTTCTTCATCGACTCCTCCACCAGGGCCACTAGTTGCGAAATCTGCAGCTGCAAACTTGCAAGCTCTTCATCGCGGCCCTCCTCCACCGGCGGGCGGATCTGTTCTCAGCTCGCAGCAGTGGGCACCTCGTCTCCGGTAGAGCTCATCCCGATGTGGCTTCCCTCGAGGGTCAAAACTCTAGAGTGTTTGCGACCTGCGCCACTTATTTATCGAGTGAGACTGTTTCGGTGATGTATTAACTTCACGAGAGGTAGGCGACCGTCCTTCACACGGACGAAGGAAGGAGTGCTCCACACAGAGCAGCTCCAACGCTTCAACAGCAAGGAGGGGCCCCGTGACTCATCACGGTGCCCCCTACCAAACGGCAATCTTACCAATCTGCGTGACACCAAATCATACAGCACGTGTGTATCGAACACCAATGTTCGCAGACGCTCGAACAAGGGCGGCGGGGCATTTTCCGGGAAACGGCCCGTGATGGGCCAAATCACCCGTGGCAAAGTCGCTGGGACAACATACCGGGAGCGAGTCCTGGGGTTCCAGCGAGAGTGGGGCCTGGCGTAGGAGCTGACCGCTGGGAAGAGAGGGGGGTAAACCCCCCAGGTGAGACACCCGCAACTCGTGGTAACGGTGAATGCATCGATAGCTTCAATCACTCGAAGAAAGTGAACGTGGTGGCCCCTCGCCTTGAGGGGGGCCGCAGCAGCGGATTTAGCACGTGGCGAAAAGCTTTCATCCAGGCCGCTAAGACCGTGGAACTAGACGGTCAATTCATCGGGAGTACTGAGAGACATGCCCCCGTGAGCGACCCGAACATGCCTACCTCCACACTTAACAACAACTTGCCCTACTTAAGGAGCGAGGTCGCACGTGGGCTCGCCGCGTTCCACTTCATCACTACCGCCGTGGTGAAAGAAACCGACAAAGCGGTCGTCAGTAGTTGTGTGACGGCGAAGGGGGTCCTCACGGAGCTTGGGAAAGTTTACGACCCCGAGTCGCAGGGATCCAAACAAGCCCTGATGAAAGAGATGTTCCACTTCTCGATCCCGGCACACAGCAGCAGCAACCCAATCCGGCACCTAAGCAAGCTCGAGCAGATATACATGCGCCTACGCGAAAAGGGGCTCAACGCTGACACACCATTTGTCCTCGAACACTTCGTCGACTCGCTTCCACCCGAGTACCAACAAGCGAAGTTCCTGTTGGAGACGGCGACGAAGCTGGACAGGGGCGAGATCGTCAGGATCGTGAGCACGGTGCACGCGAGCCTCCCGGAGGGGAGGAAGGCCCCGAAGGGCCAGCGGAAGGCGGAGCATGCTTTCCTCGCGAGCGACGGTGGCAGCAGGGGCGGAGCGCCCGGCCGCAGCAGCGGCGGCCGCAACAAGGGTGGCGGCGGCGGTGGTGGCGGCCAGACGGGGAGATGGGGTGGTAGCAAGGGCGGTGGGGGCGGTCGTGGTGGCAACAGCGGCGGAGGCGGCGGCGGCGGTGCAAGTAGCATGCACGGCCGCTGCTTCCGGTGCGGAGAGAAGGGTCACCAGGCGGCCGCCTGTACCAAGCCCGAGCCCTTGCGATGCGAGAAGTGCCTGGGCTACGGACACGACAAGAGCACGTGCTCGTCCGAGCAGGTGGTGCTCGCGGTGGAACTACCGGTCTTGGACGTCACCGCACTGGACGTGGCAGAGGAGGCGCTAGTGGTCCGTGACTTCACAGTCGAGTGGAACAGAGTCGTTGATCGAGGGGGTGTAGAGCAGGCCAGGCAGGAAAGGTTTGTGGCCGATACCGGCGCAACCAACCACATGTTCCCGAGCGCTAACGCGTTCGAAAACTACCATGAGTGCGATCGACGTTTGAGTGTCGCCGCAGGGAAGCAAGCCTTCGCCATCGTAGGGTACGGCGACGTGAGGGTGACCATCGGTTCTCGCGTTGGGACCACAGACCTGTTGTTGTAACGGGTCGCTCATGCGCCGGAGCTCAACTACAACCTCGTGTCCCTTATAGCCCTCTTGAAACAAACCAAGGGCCGCCTAGCCGCAGACGAGCACGAGTTGGAGGTGTTCGTTGGTGGGGGGGAGTCGGTGTACTTCCCTCTATGGGGGGACCTGTTCGTTCAGACTGGTCACCGCATAGAGTCGGGTAGGGAACTAGCCTGTGCCATAATTGCTCCTGGTAACGCGAAAGCGAACCGCACCCCCGTTAACAACAACGACTGCCACTGCGCGCACGGCCACTCCCACGAGGTGCTGCTGAAGAACACGGCGAAGCAGCAAGGGGTGACGCTGGTGGGCCAGCTCCGGGAGTGCATGGGGTGCTCGACGGCAAAGGGGCTATCCAAGCCCATCCCCAACAGGACGTCCACCCGAGCACCGCTGCCTCCCATTGCAGAGGAGGACGAAGAGCTCACGACTGGGGAGCACGAGGGCGGGGAGGGTGCGTCATGCCACCGTGGAGCGAGGACGGAGGGAGAACCTGAGGATGGAGGAACCACGTTGACACGACGGTAACCCCGGGGCCCGCGGAGCCGCCCGCTAGAGATGCGCCGCCGGCGCCGCCCGCCGTGCCCCAGGAGTCGGGCGCAGGCGACGCTGGCGATGGCGCCCCCTCAAGCAGGGAGGGCGCGAGCGTCGCCCCATCTACCACGTCGACCGGGATGGCCGATGTGGGCGGCGGCGAGGACGACCGCCGCCGCCGCAGCAGCCGCGGTGGCGGCAGCAGCAGCGGTAGCGGTAGCAGCAGCGCCAGTGACAGCGGCAGTGACAGCGACAGCGACAGCGGCACGGATATCCCGGCGCTCCGCGGACCTGAGGAACGGAAGCTCGCCCGCTTTGGCGAGTCGGCGGAACTCACCAGCCGCCGACTCAGGGAGAACCCTCGCCGGACCACGAGGTACGAGTCGTCGCCGTCGCCAACGAGTGCCCAAGGTCTGCTGGCCCGCCATTCGTCGGCGGCGGGGCTGCCCACCCTGCCCGTCAACAGCACGGAGGAGTACACCCACTGGATGCTCGCGTGTGTGGTCGACGTGGTGGAAGGGCTAGAGGCGAGGGCGGTGCAAGCCCTGCTGTGCGAACGCGCGAAGAGGCTAACATCGTGCGCCAAGAGGCCGAGGACTTCCTGCTGGGATCAGAGGACCTCGTGCTCAACTCTCCAGACGCCTTCGTGAGGGCCCTGGCGTCGACCGAGCTGAGTACAGAATCCCCCATAGGCAAGCATCCGAGTGACGTTGAATCCCCCCCCATGACCGTAGCCGGCGTTGCCAAGTCTGTGTACAGAGAGGGATGGTAACAGGCCATGAGGGAAGGGTTTGATGGGCACTTGGACACGGGAACGTTTTCATTCGTAGACGGTACGCCAGAGGGGCGTAGACCTGTGAATTCTAAGTGACGTTTTACTTGGAAGACGAACAAGGAGAGGAAAATCGATAAGTTCAAAGCGAGTCTGGTCGCTACGGGGGTTTTCGGAAATTCCGAATGTGGACTCTTGCCCATCATCCGCATTCATTAAACTGATGCTTGCGGTAGCCAATGAGAAATCATTGAAACTCAACCACTGGGATGTCAAGCAGGCGTTTACACACGCCAACTTGGACGAGGATGTGTTCTTGAGGCTTCCCGCGGGGTGCGGAGAAAAATCCCACAAAGTTGTGAAGGCTGAGCGTGCTATTTACGGCTTGAAGCAGAGCAGCAGGCAGTGGGGGTACCACGCTGCTGACACGCTTGTAGAAGACGGGTTCGAGCAGTGCAAGGCGGACCCGTGCGTCTTCCGCAAGATGAAGGACGATATCGTGGTGATGGTTATAGTGATTTATGTGGATGATAGTTGGTGGCTGGGTCTGATGATGATTGCAAGGAGTTTCTCGCTTCCCTCAACAAGGCATGCCCCACCGAAGACCTTGGAGAGTGTGTGTGGTTCGATTTGAGTACGGATGAGGGGAGAACGACTGTCAGTGAAGAACTGCTGTTGTAGGGGTAGTAACGAATCAACCGGTATGTGTACCTGTGGTCTACAGCAGTAGTCGGGAGGGAGACTACAACTTTATCCGTTTGCATGTTTGCTTCGCTGGCTGCCCTTTTGATACTGGTTCTTATCGGGACGCGTCTGTCAATAGTTTAACCGCTTCCATGGGCGTAGGGCTTGAGAGAGGGCTTGAGAGAGGGCTCCATGGCTCCATCTTCATCTGTTCTCTTTCCTCACAGCCTGCAACTTGATCTTCCTTCCAAGAGATTTCTTCCATCGAACTATCCTCGTTCCTGATGGCGACGGCAAGTAGTAGTAGAGCCAGAAGTAGCAAGTTGAAAACCCATGGGGGTAAAACCGAACGAGATACTGCAGTTCTGCATGTGGTTGGTGCTATGTATCGTTTTTCCCGCGGGGTAATTGTTCACATAGCAGAGTGGGCGTACCTGGGATGGACAATTATATATACAACACCCCCTCAACAACAATAATTTGGGTGGGACTGCTCTGGGAAGATACTTTTACTTAGACCCTCACAAAGTTGCTTCCTCTCCACCCACACCCTCCCCCGTATATAGGGACTGTCCCGGACGCGAGTTCCGGGGAATTCGCGCACCAGCAGAACAAGTCTGGCGCCAAGTCGGACGGTGGACGTAACCCTCCACTGCACTATGCTGTGCGCGCCAACACCAATGCCGCCATATTGGCACTCGCCAACGGCCTGCAGTACGAAGTGACGAAGTACAACCACAGCACCAGGACGCACGAGATTGTCTGGGTCAGCCCCGGTTCTGGGTGCGTTCGGATGTTGCAACGGCTCGACCCTAGCCTTGGCCACGATCGCGTGCCTACAGACATCAAAGCAAATTCAGCCAGTCGCCAGGCGAGCTAAAGGGACAGTTCCCGGGCTCGGCAGTATGGGCGGCGACTCTGTTCGAAGACGGGGACGTGTGCAACGTCGCTGGGACCTGGACAGATCGTGTCGCGTCAGGGCATCTCCGACCCGACGAAGAAGCTTTGTCTAGGGCTTACGAGACGTACTACGGATGTGGAAGGGGAGAGCCGTGCGAGAACCTACGATGTCCCTCGTGCTGGGACGATGGTCATGCCTCAGCGCTCGAAGTCAACCAGATCGCGTGTTCTACATATATACGCGTCCACCTCGTGGCGAGTTGCGGTCAGGGTCGCTTGAAGGGCGGCGATGCCAAAACCGCGGACAGACCCAGGCCACGCGATGACTGGGCATTGGGGGGCGGAGGTGGTGATAATGTTGAGGTATACAATGGACCACCGCCACCACCTGACGTTGGAACTGTTGCACCGGACCAATTGACATTGGTCAAGATTCTCTACATCTTCCTGCACGAGGGGAACCTCGTTCCCTGAACGGGGAGCCGCCTCCGCTTACCTGGTGGGTGCTCGGGTACGAGTATGTGGGGGTTGGTGAAGGAAACGAACGTGTGCCCGATTCCATCACGGGGCACCCAACCTTGCTCCTGCGTGGTCTGGGGCGTCCGTTGGTCTTCCCCGTGGACGCCATCCGGCGCCAAGTGCACATCTATCACCAATGCCCTAGGAGAGGAGATGGCGACCCGGAAGAGGCTTTTGTTTGCGAACAAACCCAAGAGGAGGGTCGCACCACGCGCGCTTGGCAGCACAGATTCAGGCTGGCACATCCGGGCTCTCACAATGGCTACGATAGGTACCTTTTAAACGAGGTTCACCACAGCGTCAACCAGGCAGGACACTTTCGTTTGAGGTGGGAACGGATCTATATGTTCTCAATATTCGGATGTTGGGCGGCCGCGTCCAAAGGCCCTCATTGTACGAGCCACGCATTAATTTTTCGTCGACGTAGAAATTGTACGGGCCCTGAATTCACTGTATATTTGTACGAGTACACGTCGCCGCCGCCGAGCTTGTAGATGTTGTTTTGTCGTCTTCCTCTTTGACAACGACACGTTTCGTCCTGTCTGTGTGCATTGACGTCACAGGATCGACGTTTCTGATGGACTCGACGCGGTGGAGACAAACCCCGAGGGAAAGGATAAATAGTGCCCTCGTCTTGGACGCTTAGGGATCGGCCTCATGCTCATCATCAACAAAGCACCACATGTTTGGTTGTATTCGCGCGTTGTACGAGCCGTTGTTTTGATTTGCGCCAAGTGTCGTTCATCGAAGCTTTTTTGCGTATCCTTGCGTGCAGCACACCTTGTATTTAGCAGATTATACCGCGTTCACCGTGTGACATCTGAACTACTGTACCTCTTGTTAGGGAATTTCATTGATATCTGTGTGGGTGTCTGTTAATTGTTTTTTTCTTTTTTTTTGGTGGATATTGCATATATGGAACGCCGCCGTTTTCGGCGCTGCCACTAATTCTGTTTTGCGGAGAAAAATCGATCTCTGAAAAGCGGTTCAGGGGACGTGGTATCTTGTGTCACCCCCGGTACGTGCTGCGGATCTTTTTTTTTTTCCGTACGTACTCACTCGTAGACTGCCTCTGGAAATCAAAACACATCGTACCCGGAGTATGCATATTCTGATACCATATGTAGTATAATACGAACACATTACATATCGTCGGGTGAGGACTCTTGAATGGTGGTGCCTCTTTTGGCACTCTAAATACATGCCATGGTGGCACAGGGTATAGGCAATGCACCCCTGACCAGGGTGGTCTCTCGACAAGGTCTCCAGTAGGCGACCTTGTAGAACAAATGTCCCTGGCAGGGTCTCGACTTACTCGACAGGGTCTGTACGGGGTGTGTACAGGGTGTTGGTCCCGCAGGGTACGCAAAAGGCGGAGCAAAGTGGCTACGTGTGAGATGCGCACGGCTACCGCTACACGAACGAGCAGACTGTTGTCGAACCTGACAACGATAACCTTCCGACCGTTGTGCAGCACATTCCAAGCATAACAGCAGCAACAACCCCAGCATCAACCGCACGTATGTGTACAACGGTCAAACAACGCAAACAAAAAAAAAGTGTGGCGCGCAGCACGCAGGACCCTCTTCCGCTATTCAACCGGTCGTTTCCATCGCGAAACAGGCAAGGAACAGTCAAGGCCCACTCTTACCGGCCACAGGAGGCGGAGGCTGCTCAAAGTCGGGGACAGCTCATGATTTGCGATTCCACACCGAACCATACTCGAGGCGCCACGAGATTTTCACTGTAGCTCGAGATCAGCATTTTAGACCGGGTCGGGCAAGGGGTGGGGCATGCGAATGAAACTTCCAGGGATATCGAACGATGAGACTGAAGCTAAAGCTTCAGAATATATGGACAACAACAGCGAACGATGCGGTTCTATGTATGTATGGTGTTACATGTATCATTTGCACAACATGTTGCTGATCTTTTGACGACGTCAAGGCCTCGAAACATCTGGCTGCCTGTCTGTCATGGACTTTGATTGGAGCGCTACGGGCCCCGAACAGCCAACCCGACACTCTCAGCGACACGTAGAATGTATCCGAGCGCTGCTGCACTGGACTGGAGATGCCTGGTCTCGCCGAGTGTCGACAACCACAGTGGGTTGGCTCGCTACTCCGTTCGAATATTTTTCCGGTTCTGAGGCTTTGGCTTCAGTCTCATCTTTCATGGGTGGGTGGGTGGGTGGAACTTTTATTCGCATAGCCCACCCCTTGCCCGACCCTGTCTCAAAGGCCGATCTCGAGCTACAGTGTAAATCTCGTGGCGCCCGAAGTATGGTTCGGTAGGCAATCGCAAACCATTACCCCGAGTTTCAGCAGCTTCCACCTGCTGTGGCAGACACGACTCGGCCTGGACTGTTCCTTGTCTGTGTCGCCATGGGAAACGAAGGATTCGGTATAACCGTGAATCCGTGGTTTGTGGAAGTGTTCCGGAAATTTCGTGAAAGAGCGGCGAGAAACAAAAAAGGGTACACGGGGGTATAGCTATGTACAGGGTACAGAGAAGAGAGAGAGGTTGGCAGAAGCTTTTGGGATCCTTGGGAAGCCGAGGACCTCGAAGGGAAAAATGTTGCATCGCCCGCAAAGGCAGTGCAGCAAAGCAGCAGCGAGAGGAAAGAGTTTTCGTTTGGGACTTGATCGAATTTTATCGACTCTTGTCCTAGACACGCCAGAGTGATGAACTCCCACTGGAAAGGGCAAAAGTGCACCCGCCCGCATTGCGCCCTCAACCACGTACAGGTTCACCCCAGCGTCGCTCCCCCCGGTCCGCCGCCCGGTCCGCCGCCCATAGCGCCAGTCCGGGCCCCCGCACCCGCCCCCGCCCTTGCCCCTGCCCCCGCCCCCGCCCCTGCCCCCGCTGCATCACGCCCCGTAGTCGCCCGCTACAGCAACAACCACAGGCCACACGGAGCAGCAGGTGCCAACTCCTGACAATACGGGCCCCATCCAGAGGTGGGGCCAACGCGGGCGAGGAGGGTGGATGACCCCACGGTAGCAGCTTTTGTAGACAGGAGCAGGACCGTGACGCTAACTGAAGCGCCTCTTCCCGGCTTGGTGGCACCGAACGTGTTCTACGGTGAGAGAAGAAGTACCCGCCCGAGTAAATCAAGTACCAATAGTGAGGAACTTGAAATTACTGCAGACCCAGAGCTGATAGACCCCTCTCACCAAGGAGTAGAACAACCGTGTACTCGTAGAAGTACCAGCCGAAGTAGACCACGCACCAATAGTGATGAACATGAAATTACTGCAGAACCAGCGCTAATGGACCCCTCTAACCAAGGAATAGAACCACTGTGTGCTAGACTTGAACAAGTGAGAGAAAAAGACCCCCGTAACACGCGAGAAAATAATAGACCCGGCGTGAACGCTGGAGAAGACCCCCGTTACCGGGGAGAAAAAGACCCCTCGCACCAGGGAGAAGATCGCAAGAGTGCTACACCCAATACGTGTATTGGAGACAAAGACAGAGAAAGACCTAGTGGGAACACTAGAGAAGACCCCCGTTACCGGGGAGAAAAATACCCCTCGCACCAGGGAGGAGATCGCAAGAGTGCTAGACCCAATACGTGTATTGGAGACAAAGACAGAGAAAGACCTAGTGGGAACACTAGAGAAGACCCCCGTTACCGGGGAGAAAAAGACCCTCGCACCAGGTAGAAGATCGCAAGAGTGCTAGACCCAATACGTGTATTGGAGACAAAGACAGAGAAAGACCTAGTGGGAACACTAGAGAAGACCCCCGTTACCGGGGAGAAAAAGACCCCTCCCACCAGGGAGGAGATCACAAGAGTGCTAGACCCAATACGTGTATTGGAGACAAAGACAGAGAAAGACCTAGTGGGAACACTAGAGAAGGCCCCCGTTACCGGGGAGAAAAAGACCCCTCGCACCAGGGAGAAGATCGCAAGAGTGCTAGACCCAATACGTGTATTGGAGACAAAGACCCCTACGGCAAGAGGGACTCGGATAGTGACGGGTCGGCAGCCTTGCCACCTCCTTATGGGAAGCTACTGGCTGAAATGTGGAGAGACCAAAAGGAATGCCTAGCACGTGGTACACGACTTGACGAAAAACAGGAAATCATTCACGAACTTGCGAAGACTGGTAGCATGCTTCTAAAAACGAACGACGGAAAGTTGGGAGACGTCGCGAGGGAAATCGACGGCACCTTGGTGTCACCGCCGCGAAACCTGAGCGACCTCCAACAACACTTCGGAACCAAAAACCACTTTCCAGACTCAGCGAATCTCATAGACATCGTAGACAACGGTGTGCCAGCAAAAACGCACGACAGCCCGCCTAACCTTGAGAGCGCTCTTCGATACGGAAATCACAGTACGATAGACGCCCACACGGAACTGGTGTGGAAGAAGCTGATAGACGACGTCGAACAGAACAGATGCCTCGTATTCGACCTAGCGGACGCGGCTCGCATGAAGGGCGTTCGCGTATCGCCGCTAGGAGCTGTGGTAGGAAAAAAAGTCAGAATCATCAAAGATTTTAATTTTGACCCAAAACTACTGCGCTGACAGAAGGGAGGAGTCAATGTGGATACGGTAACAGAAGAAGTACCCGACTGTTTGTGAGGAGGGACTCTACCTGCTTTCCTTGCTGAAATAACGCGCTTGAGAGTCAAATGGCCTGACAAGAGGATACTAGTGTCCACAGCGGACGTGAACAACGCTTACCGAAACGTGAGAGTTGCGCCAGACGATGCACAAATATTCTGCTATGTGATAGGAGACGTACTAGTCGCCGACTTCAGACTGACGTTTGGATGGGCAGGTTCGCCCGGTTTTTGGGGAGTCATGGCGTCCGCTGCTGAACACTCACACCGCAACACCAACGTACACAACGTACAACTAGTAGACGAAGGGATCGAAATGATGTCACATGTAAAAATAGTCGAGCCGTGGGAAGACGGACCACCCGCCCGAGTGCCCCGAGACGCCAACGTGAAACCGCATGACGGAGGCGGACCACAAGACGATTTCTCGTGCAGGGTGTACATAGACGATTTCGCTTTACTGAAAGTACAACATGCGCCAGACGACGCTTCAGCGCTGGTAGCCTCCGCGTCATTAGCGTCTGACCGTGTGAGACTCTTCGGACCAGCAGAGGCGGGCCAAACGCCCATTCTCACCCCGAAGAAAAGCACAGACTGGAACACGAAAGTGGACTTTCTTGGACACACGATAGACACCCATAAAATGGCGATCGCAACAACACGTGAGAGGATCGATGCGATAAGGATCGCGCTAGAGAACGATTGGCCACAGACCAGAGAATTCGCCAGTGTGCAAAAAGTGTATGGCTGGAAAATTCTGGAACCTGACATATGTCATGAGGGCGGGGAAATATTTATTATGGCACCTCTTACGCCTCACCGGCCTACACGACAAGGCTAACAGACAGTCGAGAGAGAAGAGGCAGGTACGTCTCGGTTGGGAGTTACACGGAGACCTAGACTTCTGGAGATGGGCGCTGGAAGTTAAACTGGCGGAGAAAGGAGAGTCACTTTGCGCGTTTTTCTTTAACCACGTCCAACACATGCCTTTCCGTCACTACCTATCGGATGCTAGCTTCGACGCAGTCGGCGGACACTGTCCCGAACTAAAGGTATTCTGGCGGTATCGATTTAAACACGCGTTTACCGCGGAGCTGAAAAGGAAAGCAGAAGCCAAAGAGACCAGCGAAATCACGATCAACACGCTAGAATTACTCGGAATGATAATTACATGCTGGGTGGTCCAAATGGTCGTGGGAGAAAAGCCGACGCAACACGGACAAGCTATCATGATGAGGGGAGACAATATGTCGGCTGTATCGTGGGTGAACAGATGCGGGGGCTCGAGAAACAGGCGAGCGGGACTGCTCATGAGACTGCTTGGTCGCATGGAGATTGAAAACGGATGGTGTCATGTGGCAAAACACATCCCGGGACGCGAGAATACCCTCGCGGACGGGATATCTAGATGGAAGTCAGAGGACGTAGAAGTCAATGTGGAAAGACTCACGCATGATGATAACTGGCGAATGCAAGACATCGGAGACACCGGAAGAGAGCTAATTGAAGTGATACGGCAAGAGAAACTCCAGAACCAAAGAATGGATGGCCTCGTATGGAGCCGCATGGCAAGCGTGTAAAGAGAAGAAGTAATAAGAGTAAGACGACAATGATGAGCAAAAAAACTAAAGAAGGTGTAATGACCCTAACGTGTTCAAGTACAGGAAGCGAACACGGGACGAAGGGAACGAGCGATGAAGGCGAAAGGCTCCTCAGGATAATGGAGCACGGCTCCCTGAACGCGAGCACGCTGAAAGGATACCACAGCAAGTGGGACACGTGGACAGATGAAAGAGCTAAAGCGAATCTGAGTCCATGGTTGTACGAGGAGGACGCGGTGTGGATAGCGCAGTGAGAGAGCTGACTATGTTTATGGCGTCGAGGTGCTTAGTGTACGAGAACCAGAGTCAAACGGTGAAGGGGTACCTCGCGGCTATCAAGTACTTCCATAAACTGTACGCAGGCTGGGAGCTGCCCACGTCGCACTTCAGAGTGGCAGCTGTATGGGAACGCAATAGACAGACTGCATGCGAGAGCAGAGACGAAACCGTTGGTAAGGCAACCGCTCACCGTGCCGATGCCTATAGCGGGGAGAGAAAGAGCGCAGACGGATGTTTTCAGACTAGTGACGTGGATGGGGATCGCTCTCTCGTATTTCCTGCTGTGCCGAGCGTCTGAGCTGTGGGCCTACTACAACGGATTAGTACACCCCGATTTTTGTCTTACGAGAGGGAACCTCGTATTCTTCGAAGGATTGTGTCGGCTAGCGTGGGACGAAAGAAGGCGGGCAGACAGAGTAGAAGTGACTTTTCGCGCATCGAAAGCGGACCAAAAGAGGCGAGGCGCGGTAGTGACGAGAGAGAGAGTAATGCGGGACGAGGGAGTGGGACAGATGGCTGAGAAGATGGGGGCGCTCGAGATTTTGCTGAATCTGCTTGACGTGCACCCAGAGTTAGGAATTACCGCGCCGCTCATACAGTCGGTCAAGCAGAGACGGTGGGCAGTAGTGTCGAGGTCGGAAGCAACAACAGCGTTGAGAGACATAGCGAGAAGAGTAGGAGAAAACCCAACGCACTTCGCGCTACATTCAGGGAGGATAGGTGATGCGACGCAACTAGCAAAGCAGGGCGCATCGGTTATTCAGATTCAGAGGGCGGGGAGGTGGAAGTCAGGAGCCTTTATGACGTACGTTAGGGCAGGAGGCGAAGGCGCTAATTATGTATCGCGCGCACTAGCGTCTAGTTGAAGGGGAGAAATAGCGTGGACAAGAGCGCCGAATATCGGGCCGCGCAATTGGATATGACCTGGGCATAGACGTCGGGTTGGCCCGATAAGTAGTACCTAGTGAGTCCGAGAGGAAGTCTATGGTTCGGCTCATAAGTTGGATTTTGGTCTTGATATTTCTTGGTTTCGGCGTTTCGGATTTCTTGTCGCTTTTTCTAATAATCCAAATTTCTTGAGCAAATCACAAAACGAAGGATTCGGTATAACCGTGAACCCGTGGTTTGTGGAAGCGTTCCGGAAATTTCGTGAAAGAGCGGCGAGAAACAAAAAAGGGTACACGGGGGTGTAGCTATGTACAGGGAAGAGAGAGAGGTTACCAGAAGCTTTTGGGATCCTTGGGAAGAGAGAGAGGTTACCAGAAGCTTTTGGGATCCTTGGGAAGCCGAGGACCTCGAAGGGAAAAACGTTGCATCGCCCGCAAAGGCAGTGCAGCAAAGCAGCAGCGAGAGAAAAGAGTTTTCGTTTGGGACTTGATCGAATTTTCCCACCCACCCACCCTGTCGCTCAAGAGAGGAGGGATCAATGGAAAGAGAAAAATCTGTCTAGTACTAAATTTGTTCTCCAATATGCGTTGAGTTTTGTGTTTTCTTGTCAAGAGATATGCCCTGGGCATAGACGTCGGGTTGGCCCGATAAGTGATACCTAGTGAGTCCGAGAGGAAGTCAATGGTTCGGCTCATAGGTTGGATTTTGGTCTTGATATTTCTTGGTTTCGGCGTTTCGGATTTCTTGTCGCTTTTTCTAATAATCCAAATTGCTTGAGCAACGGCCGGTCGAACAGCGAAAGAGGGTGCTGCGTGCTGCGCGCCACAATCTTTTCTTTTTTTTTGTGATTTTTTTCTTGAGTGACCATGCGGCTGTTGCTGAATTGCTTCAGTCTCTGTCGCTTTGGGCTGCACGCGTTGCTCGCGTAGGCGTTGCTCGCGTAGGCGTTGCTCGCGTAGTAAGCGATGCGCGTCACTTACTTTTCGCCTGTTGCAACAGCAGCACAACAGTTGAAGAGACAGACAACAGCAGGCCTTTTTTTCTGTTGCTGCATGTGCATGGGTGGTATGCATCGCACAGTATCAGCGGCATATATATGCATGTGGTGCGGAATACATCGTATTATAAGCGTGGTGCCTTTTTGGAGTCACTGCGTAGTCAGTCGTAACTTGAGCCATAAGGTAGATGGCAGCACAATCTTATTTACAAGGGTGAGGTGTGTGGCAACGGATTTCCCTCCTTCGTGCAGCGGTGCACATCTATCGCGGACGGACTTGATACTACTGCTGTAGTTCGTCCGTGTACAGCAGTGGTCATGTTCTTTTTCTTCTCACTTCGTCACAGGAGATGAAAGTCCGCACTGTTCTTTGGTTGTGTTGCTGAGAGCCCACATCGGATACCGCCATCCGCTACACATGTCTGACAGCCTGCGGTGGGCCAAAGGGACGAGAGTGAGTGGGTGTCTTTTCGAGAGTGGATCCCTTGTCTACTCTCCGCTCTCCTCTTGTTTGTTGTGTACCTACAGTACCTGTCTCTCTCTCGCCTTTCGCCGGTTGGTGGGGTCCCAACAACATCGAACCACGTCAACCGCAGGTGGTTTCGGTGCTTGCTCAGTAAGAGGCTACCCGTGCACCCGGCTGCTGCATGTGAGGCGATTTGCGCTACCTGTTTATGTCAAGCGATGGACTTGGGCCCTACCTGATACTGGCCATGCAGTGGTAAGTGACAACTTCCAACGGCCCAGAGCGAGCAACGAACAGGTTGGGTTTTCTAAAGCTTTAGCTTCAGTCTCATATCATCGTTCGATATGCGTTGGTGGAAATTTCATTCGCATCCCCCACCCCTAGCCCGACCTGGTCTCTAGCCCGACCTGATCTCAAATGCTGATCTCGGGGCGCCTCAAGTATGGTTTGGTAGGGAGTCACAAACCATGACCCCTCCCCGAGTTTGAGCAGCTTGCCCCTCCTGTGGGCGACACGACTCGGCCTTGACTGTCCCTTGTCTGTTTCGCCGTGGGAACGGCCGGTTGAACAGCGAAAGAGGGTCCTGCGTGTGCTGCGCGCCAAACCTTTTCTTTTTTTTCGTTTGTGATTTTCTTCCTTAGTTTATACTGACCGTTGTACACATGCGGTGGCTGCTGTTATGCTCGGAAGATGCTGCAAAGGTCGTAAGGTTATCGTCTCTGTCGCTTTGGCTGCACGCCGTGCTCGGGTAGGAGATGCTTATTCCTCATTTTTTTCTCTGTGCCGATATCCACGAAGAAACGGAACGGCAGCACGGTTGAAGATACAGACAACAGACGGTCCGCCATAGTTTTTTTTTATTTTCTTCCCTTATTACATGCATGGGTGGTAAAGCATCGTAAGCGTGTTGCTGCCTTACCTTTAGTGTGCTGCGTAATCGTAATTTGAGCGATAAGGGGTAGATGGCAGCACAATCTTATTTGCGTAGTGAGGTTTGACAACTGGTCGTTCGTATCATGTTATCATGTTATATATATACTTACAGGATGGTCCTCGTGACGTGACACATTTCTTGTTATTAGTATGAAAAAAAAAAAAAAATGGCTGTGATAATTTTTTTCGTACAGCGGTATGGACGGTCGCCCCGGTGGTCTAGTTGGTAGCCTCGTAACCTTCTAGAGGTCAGGTCAGGGGTTCGAATCCCGGCGTAGGCGAGCTTTTCTTGCAAAGTGAGTTTTTCTCTCGCTTCCGCTCCTGGCCAAGTGGATAGCGCTAGTTCGTGTGTACACAGAGGGAAGAGAGTGCTGAACTCTTCTCGCATTAAAAATTGAAGGCGAAGTACCGCAGGAGGGGAGGGTGGAGAGGGGCTCTTCTGTGTGACCACGGGTTGGAATAAACGGCACTAGTGCTGTGAGCGCTGATTTGAAGTGAAGAACAAAAAAAAAAAAAAAAAATGGACCAGACGCCGACTGTACATAGAAGTTGGCGAGTGTCGACTGAGTTGTGTTGTAACGGCATCTTCCACGCACTTCTGCCAGCGCTGCTTTGTTGTTTGGAGTCTTGTAGGTCGAGATACAGCAGTGGGATTCTCGAGTTGTGGAGGCAAAAGTATGCCTGCAGCCACAGCAAAAAATTGCATGCATAGCTCGACTACCGTGCTGCTGTGTTTTTACTACAGACCAACTGGATGGGATACTTCCTGCCACGGCTAACCATACTACAACGCGATGAAAACATCCGTTCTTGTGTCGTGCGGCTGCTTCGTGTATCGACGACAGATACACACGCAGGGCTCTCGCGACGTTGTCGTTATCGCGCGGGAGGACCCCCCCGAGATCTTCCACATATATGGTGCTCCGACGACGGCAGTACTACTGTGCATAGATGTTGTAGGAGAGTGGAGTTGTGCTGTCACGGCATCTTTCCCGCACTCTCCTACCGGTGCTTGCGTCATGCAGTCTTCTACGCCGGAAGACGAGAGTGGTTTGGGTTCCCGTGTTGGTTGTGCAGCAAACGTGCCTGCAACAACAGAGGATACGGTGTTCTTTTTATTGTTATCCCGCTCACCTTTTTTTTTTTTTTTGCGACATCATGCAATATATTTTTTTTCTGAATATGACACAACGAATCCATCTCTGTAATAGGTAAGAGTCAGAGTCAGATTAGCAATGAATTCATAGCGTCAGAAAAAGCTACCTGTATGTCTACGATTTCCCAGACAGCATATAGGGACATGTATGTCCCCTGCGGCATTTTTCCATTGTCCTTTGGCACTTCTAAGACGACCGCCGTATCTTTACGCAGTCCAACTTTTGCTTTTATAATTTTACATCGAACGACGGGGGACGGGTCGCGACCTTCATCATGCCCACCTGCGACTATCGTATCGACGAGAAGCCGACTGATCATGGTCGTAAGAGTGTGGAGTTAGCTGTGTTGTGACGGTATTTTCTACGCCCTACCCCGTCCGATACATACAGCGGCGACTAGCAAGCAAGTGTCCGTGCAACAACGACAAAAAAAAAACGCGTCCATGCATATGTAGATAAGTCGATATAGTCTATATATCTGTTTTTGCTTCACAGCAGGACAACTTCAGGTTGACATTTTTGTTTGACACCACCGGAGGCCGGTGGATCTTTACGAAGTCCATGTTCCGTTTTATTTTTTTTAACGATTTTCCCCCGGAGACGCAGGAAAGGATAAAATGAATGGCAACATGTACCACTTCGTGACGTCACATAGATAGGATGACAAAAGAAAAGTTGGAAAAGAATAATACGGTAACCTGTAGTCTATTTCACATTTAATTTGTTAGTACACGCCGGACTTCTTCCACACATCTGGGTTCGAATCCAAACACCAAACTGAAATAATACCCTAATATTATCGATCGCCCTCGACAATTTGGGATGTTTGCCACCAGTTCGTCGTGCTCCGGCGTCCGACCCATTGAATATACCTCCTGGAGTGAGTACGCGAACAACTCATCACAACAGTACACCGTAGTTCTCCACCATAAGACCCAAAAACGTGTCGCAGGCGCTGCCAATTGAAATGGCTTTCTTCTTTGATGTACCCGCGAAGATTGGCATCTTTTGGGGACGGCTGCAGTGGTTATTCAATCAACTGCCATCACAGTAGACACCCCGTGAGGATGATGGGTACTGCGGAATTACAGGAAAGACCGAGTACGTGTTGGAGTCCATGCCAACTGCAAAGGGCAACAAAAACCATGATCGTGCGCCTGAGTGTCCCAAACATGTAATACTATCAGGTTGAAACAGCCGGACGCCAAGTGTGGAAAAAGGCTCGTATGACCCGACTTTCGGTGCACATCAGCATCAACTGATGAAGTAAGCAGTATGACACCGACACAGCAATCGGGAAAATTGGAATATTTTTATTAGGCCTTCCTAAAGATTCCGAAAGACGCCACGCACGTCGTTCACACGTCCAGCCCCACCAATAGGTTTCTAGCGCTCAACCCTACCACACAGCAACCCAGTGCTTTACCACGCACTGTACACCCCAACTCATGACCGATCCAAGAGATCGCGGCAACAACCGCCGTCGAGACGACACAAACACAAGGAACCGCCGGTACCGAGTAGTCAACGCCACCGACATAAACACGCGTCGGGGGGCTCAGCGTGCTGCCTCCGCCGATGCCCTCAACGCCCATCGTAGAGCACAATATTCCGCGTCGGCAGAGGCCATCAACACCCGTCGTAGAACTCGCCATGCCGACAGAGCACAACAGCTCAACGCCGCACGTCGACGGCGTAGAGCGACCGTCATCAACAACAAAAGGGGGTTGCCCTTCAACGACATCTTTCACGCCGAGGACGACTCCACCTCACTACGAGCCATTGTTGGAGACCGCCAGCGAGCCTTGGAGGAGGCGCGACGAGACCAGGGCATCACAGCGCAGACCGGAGATCCTTGCCGGCATTGTGGCGCCAAACTGTTCGCTAAAGAGTCCAAGGGCATTTGTTGCAAGAATGGGAAGTACATCCTCCCGCGACTGCCGCCACTACCCCCTTCATTGAAAGAATTGTACGATTCTCCGGAGCCATCAGCGCAGAGGTTCAGGAAGGAATCGAGGATGTATAACTGCCGATGCAACTTCGCCTCGCTCAACGTGGAGGATGGTGAACTCAAAAAAATGTTCGGTGGCCATCTCTTGTCCGTCCAAGGGAGGTGAGATCGATTCACATGTGCAACGATATATGCTACAATTGTATAATGAGGTATAGATTCATTCGTGTGGTCTTTCATTTCTATTTTCCTTCGTGGTTTAAAACACGTTTGATTCGTTCGATAGCATATAATCATATAATTGAGTGTAGATTAGTTCGTGTGATCTTTATATCTTTATTCGTGTTACGAAATACAATACATCCATATAAAAGCGTATTTTCGTCTTTTCTTCTGTACGACGCAATACCCGTACACCTTCCGATACAAAAAACAATGTCACTAACATCAACAATAATTTCCCTCCTCCGTTCATATTCCATTCACACACCGCATCACAAGTTCGTACATCCTGCGCTCTCCCCCATGTACACCGTTCCTGCCCATCTCTTTCGCCAGAACTTACCATTCTGTTCGAGACGGCGGCCATTCCAACGTTCAATGGCTCCTACATGACCCCAACTTCGTCTCTAGCCAACTTGACAAAGGGACCATGACGACGATACTGCGCGAGTTGCGATCCACATCACCCTATGTCGGACGCCTCAAAGACGCCATGAGCACTCGGTGGGTGCCTACCGTCACGACCTATGCTAAACGTTAGACTACAGCAAAATATTCGAGTATCATTTGGCTCTGTTAGACATGTCGAACGTGCTTCCTGCTGCCAACATCCCCACTTACCACTTCGTATCCATATTGTGCATATGTTTCTATGATATGTTGGGGAGGTGCAGAACGGGAGTTTTGTTTGATCCATCCATTCTACTTCTCACGTATCTGGTGCGAATCATTCTACATCATTTCCACTTCCACCGTTCCTTTTCCAGGACTGAATCGGCTGCTATTTCGAGCACCTTGGCATTCTCCGCGCCTGGTGCACCGTCGTCAGAAATGATAGCTGTGGACACCCGCAGCAGGGGGGTCATGTCTACAGACAAGACCACCATGACGAGGACGCTCACAGGGGAAATAAACACCATCAGTTACCTCAATCGTAACTATTTCCCTTTGACATACGTCCTGCTGTTTCCGCACGGTGGGGAATCCGGATGGCACCCCGACCTGAAGAGCACGACCGGTCGCAAAATCACGTTAGCACAATGGGTAACCCAGTTGTTGTTCAGGGAACCACGATTCGAGAAACTGGGGCCATTGGTCAACGAATTTCTCATCGACGTCTTCAGTTGCATCGAAGATCAACGACTCTCGTTCCACGCACATAACCAAGACAAGTACCGGACGTCGATGCACCACGCGTCTGCAGTTGCGCGACGTCACCGGCAACCGCAGCCCCACCACGATCCCGTCGATGCCATCATCGTCCCATCGAGTTTTAGCGGGGGATTCGCCGACCAAGCGAAGAAGCTGACGGAGTCCATGGCGATTCTACGCCACTTCGGGCGGCCATCATACTTCCTCACCGTCACGTGCAACACAGTGAGTCCTTACGGTACGAAAGCGTGTACGACACAGGTATACCGACAGACAAAACCTTCCTGTTTGTATTCACTAAACATCCACATATCTATCTCATCCTTCGCTCTCCGCAGGAATGGCCGGAGATACAAGAACGATTACATCCGGGACAGACGGCTTTCGATCGCGCCCAACTTTGCGCCAGAGTGTTCAAACAGAAACTCGATGCCCTGCTCAAGGTGATTACATGCTTTCCTTGCGTTCTGCCCCATCGATTATTCGTGTCACGACTCATACGACGTCCATAGACACTCCGCCTATCGCTTCCACATCGTGTACATGTCGCATATCTCCTGGCGGAAACATTTTCACTCACAGATCATTCCTACCCCCCCGAACTTCGACCCCACAGATTTTACCTCAAGTCTTCGACAGAATCATCTTCAGGATCGCGGTCATTGAATTTCAGGTGAATTCCTCCGCTACCAACGTCTGTCTACGTCATTTTGGGAGCGTACCGTTCCGTCCACGATCTATATCCCACCACCTCTTCCTAACTCCTCGGCCAACCCTCATCGCGAGTCCCGCCCCCATCGCGCGCCGCAACGTGTACAACCGCATGTCCATGCATTCTTCTCCTTGTCGAGTCTTGCCGTTGCAATTTCCATCGTCGCTTGGGCGTTTGTGTTTTCAAACCTTTTCGACCGACCTTCAAACTTCTTCCTGGTGAGTCTCCGTGTGAGTCTCCGTGTCACTTTTTCTGCGCTTGAGTCACATGTAGTTATGACCTGCGCTTTGACTTTCACGATGGGTATTTCACCCCGTCTTGCATTGGTGAGTACGTGTGTTATATAGAGGAGCGTTCAAGTCCTACTTTTCCCCCCTTGCGTTTCCTTCCCCTATCCTTCTTTGCGTGTCGCAACTGGGTGAGTCCTCGTCGTCGGCCTCCTCGATACTTGTGCATTACTTGTTGGAAATTGTGGGAATCCCTTCCCTTCATTCCGAGAGAGCCATAGGTCGGCATCCGACCTTTTCATTTCAATTTGCATAGTTCCCCTCGTCATGTTTGCCGTTACGATTACCATCGGTGCTTAAGCGCGTATGTCTTCAATCTTCTTAGCCGGCCTTCCGACTCCTCCCTGATAAGTCTCCGTGTCAGCTTCTCCGCGCGTGAATCATGTCCAGTTATGACCTTCGCTTTGACTTTCACAATGGGTATTTTACCTCCGGGTCTTGCATTTCTACTGTAGTGTAGGTACCTGCGTTTTGAGGAAGGACTGCGTTCAAGTACCATTTTTTTCCCCTTGCGTTTCCTTCCCCTGTACCTCTTCGCGTACCACATGTGTGTCCTTCATCGTCGTCGGCTCCATACTTGTGGATTGCCTCTTGGAAATTCTGGGAATCCCTCCATTCCAAGACAGCCATAGGTCGGCATCCGGCATTTTCATTTTTTGTATGCATTTTTCTTCTTGTGCACTTTTTCCGTTGCGCTTGCCATCTTCGCTTAAATACATGTTTGTGTCTTCAAACTTTCGCAGCCGGCCTTGAAACTTCTTCTTCATGAGCCTCCGTGGTAACTTCTCCGCGCACGGGTTATATGTAGTTATGTCCTGCGCTTCGTCCTTCATGATGGGTATTTTACCTCCCCGTCTTGCATTCGTGAATACCTTCGTCATACAGAAGGTCGTTCCACGACGCAAACATCGACGTCTCTTTTTTCTTTTCTTCCCTTCGCACTCCTTCCTTCCGGCACGTCTCACACCAACTTCGAACGTGGGGTGCAATATTCCTCTCTTCGTACCTTCTTGTCGGCAATCTCCATCATAATGTGCATAATGTGTACTTCGGTTTTTCGGCTTTACAATTTCCGATAGACCAGACTATGGACTCACACGTCCCTTCCCCCTCCGCAGGACCGCGCGCTCGTCGAGTGCCGAAAATTCTTCACAAATTCCTTACCTCTCCACTTCTTCCCCCTACAAATCTTCTACCCTTCTTCTTCTTCTTTGCTTCCCCACGGACACTCACTACCATCGGACCGGGATGTTGGCCCCCAGGCCCATTGGGGGGCGGGGGGCCAATCCTTAACCCTAGTATATATACTCACAGGATGGTCGTCGTGACGTGATACATTTGTTGTTAGTAGTATGGGAAAAAATAAAAAATAAGATGGCTCGATCTTTGTATTTCTACCAGTGTTGGATATTGGTCGGGCAGAAGGGTTCGATACAATACGCCAATCGTATCGAGAAAAAAACACAAATACCGATATTTTGTTCGATATCCCGAAAATGGCTCGATACGTATCGAGTATCGATACTCGATATCGATACGGCTGTTTTGAAGGCCTCGGTTACAAGAAGAGCGAGCGTTACGCAACTACACGTACCCTGGCACACCCGAACCCTTATCTGAAGTAGACAGCTGTGCGCAAGACGTGCGCGCATGGTCCGGCGGCATGCAAGTAGTGGTGTTTGCCAGGTGCCAGGTGTGTGCAGTTAGTTAGTTGAACATCACGGGCACAACAACAGCGGGCACACGTTGTGGCGTGATGTCGCGCATACAAAATAAAAAAAAAACTGCATCGTGCAAGAGGCAGGAGTTGGTTGTGTAGCTATGTCCACCAGATATATTTTACATTTTACAGTCAGTGTGCATGTGTGTATACACGTACACACTATAACACCGCCGTACGGTTGCGATCGAATCAGTGCAAGCTCGGCTGCGAGCAGGATTTCATGACAAAAAAACGCGAAAAAAACTCGAACACTTACTTGGTTTTATATTATTATCTTACCTTCAAAGTTATGCATGCAAAATTCCACCCACCAGTTGTGGGTGCCCAACAATCAGCAATGCACCTCGAGCGAGTATCAACTCTAGAAAAACCAACAGCCAAAAGGAAACAAAAGAAAAAACATGGCGAAAACATTATGTGCGAAAATCAAACGCTTGCCAAACTTGACCACGACGACATCACCTACCTCTATTCATCACACGCCCAACCAAGTGGTCGGACATGAAATCAAGCACACCTTGCCATTCATTACGTATTACAAGTCCCAAAACCAAGTTCACACAGCATAAATTGTCCGCAGGAGGTACGGCCTCTGTTCGCACTAATGTAGCAGTTCTACTGCTGAAACTGCGGGAAACGCCAAATCTACGTAAGGAGGCAAGCTGACTCTAAAATTAACGGGGATGACTGCTACTACTCATTCGGCAGAGGCAGCGCTATCGCCGGCGACAAAGCCGAATTCTTGAAGGCTCATGTTGCACACCGATGTGGTTCTCAGGAGCTGAGACACAGGCGCTGTTGGCGTGGTGTGTGGCTGGCAGGGGCTGGTGTGTGTGTGGTGTGTGGTTGTGATGGCAGTGGGGGGCGACAGGAGTAGGCGCGTAGCAGGCGCCTCCGGGGAGCGAAAAAAGGGGGTAGACAGCTGGGAAACTGACCCCCCCCCCCGGTAAAAAGGGGGCCAAAATATCGAGTATCGAATACCGATATAAATACCGATACCGATTCGTATCGACAAATATCGGCGTGGAAACCGGCAATACCGATACTGCGTATCGGCGATATATATCAGTTTTGTATCGATATTCGATACCCAATATCCAACACTGATTTCTACAGCAGTATGGACTAGACGTCGGCTGTACAATGAAGTCGTACGAGTGTCGACTAAGTGGTGCTGTCACGTCATCTTCCACGCACTTCTGCCAGGGCTGGTTTGTTGATTGGAGTCTTGTAGGTCGAGATACAGCAGTGGGATTCTCGGGTTGTGGAGGCAAAAGTGAACCAGAGCAAAACAATTCACGCATAGCTCGATTACTGCTGTGTTTTTGCAACAGCAGTATGGACTATACGCCGAACGACGTCCGCGTACTACCGCAACGACCTAACTGGATGGGATACTTCCTGCCACGGCGAACCATAGTACAATGCGATGCATTCGTCCGTTCGTGTGTACGTCTGCCACATGTGTCGACGACAGGTACACGTAAAGCCCTTCACCATGTTGTCGTTACCGCGCAGGAGGACCCCTCGGAGATCTTCCACATGGTGCTACAACGACAGCAGTACTACTGCTGTACATAGATGTCGTAGGAGAGTGGAGTTGTGCTGTCACGGCATCTTCCACGCACTCTCCTACAGGTGCTTGTGTCAATTGGAGTCTTGTAGGCCGAAATACAAGAGTGGGTTGGGCTCCCGGGTTGTGGAAGCAAACCGGCCTGCAACAACAACAGAGAAGGCGGTGTTCTATTTACTACAGTATCCCGCTCTACTTTTTTTTTTGCGGCATGTGGTTGCATATTTCTTTGCCACGGCCGGAAAAGACCGCTGGATCTTTACGCAGTCCATCTTTCGCATTTATTGTTTTACACCGAACGACGCAGGACGGGTCGACCTTCATCATTGTTGTTGTTGTTGTTGTTGTTGTTGTCTCCACATTAAAAACCGTTCCGATCTCTCTCTACCCAGTACCTTCCTATGTCCGTACTAATCCAACACCTGACGCTGTCGATTCCCGTGGTCACAGGCTAACTTACCCTAAAGAAGTACGCTAAAAAAAAACTGGCCCCGAGGGGTCCGCAAGTAAATAGAACTAAGGAAAAATAAAATAAATAGAAATCAACCACAGATATTCTGGAGTTCTCCGCTCCCTCTGCGCGCTACCTCTGCGCGCTATGCGAGGTAACACCTGAGACTAGGAGTCAGCATCACGGGCCAGAGAGAAAGAGGTACACCCCCTTGGTTCAATTTTGGTGCTTCACACGCAAGCAGAGACAGACAAGGCCATCTGACGCAAAAAAGAGAGAAAAAAGAGTGACAAAGAGAAAAAAGAGCTACAAAGAGAAAAAATGTATGGAAACAGGAAGAAAAGAGAAAAAAAGAAGACGAAAAAGAAAACGACAAACAAAAAGAGCGAGGACAAAAAGAGACCAGACCCAAAAAATAACAAGAAATAAGAGACAGAAAAGGGCACACGGTGGAGAGACCACTATATATAACGAACGAACAGCAAACACGCAAACATAGCCACCAAACAGCGACACATTGTAATGGTACGTCGTCACTAGTGGGGCGTTGGTGCAATGGTGCAGCGTTGGGGGGGGGGATCGGCTAACAGAAATTCAATCCGGCACGTATCACGCCACTCGGTCCGTCTCTTCTCGTTTACTCTTCCCTCGCCGTCTCATCATGCCTACCTTCGACTTTCTTATCGACCAGACGCCGACTGTACATAGTGGTAGGAGTGTGGAATTAGATGTGCTGTGACGGCATCTTCCATGCACCCACTCCTCCTACCCGTCCGTGCTGGTGTGTCGATGGGAGTCTTGTACGTCGGGATACAGCAGTGAAACTCTCGGGTTATTTATGGAAGCAAGTTTGCCTGCAACAGCGAGAGCAAAAAAAATCATGCATGCATATAGCTCGACCACTGTTTGTTGATGCTTCACCGCAGTGTGGACCAGACGCCGCACGACGTCTGCCTATTACAACGACCATGACTGGATGGGATACCTCCTGCGACGGCGAGCCATACTACTATTATTACTACTATGCGATACAAACATCCGTTCGCGTGTCGTGCGCCTGCCACATGTCCATCAACAGCTACACGCAGACCTCCCGCTCTCTCTGTAGTAGTTGTTGCCGCGCAAAGGCTCTCCTCGGGGATCTTCCAGTGTCGAGGTACTAGTGTCGTCACGGCAGCTTCCTGCCGTTGCGATTGTCATGGTCGCGTAGTAAGCGCTTGTGTCTTCAAACCTTCTTATCTGGCCTTCAAACATCTTCCTGATAAGTCTCCGTGTTATCTTCTCCGCGCATGAGTCATATGCAGGTATGACCTGCGCTTTGACTTTCACGATGGGTATTTTACTTCTTCTCCGTCTTGCATTGGTGAGTGAAGTTATAAGGAAGGATTGCATTAAACTACGATTTTCCCTTGGGTTTCCTTCCCCTATCCTTCTTTGCGTACCACATGTGCGTCATTAATCGTCGTCGGCCTCCTCGATACTTGTGGATTACCTGTTGGCAATTGTGGGAATCCTGTCATTCCCAGAGAGCCATAGATAGGTCGGCATCCGACCTTTTCTATTTTTGTATGCACTTTTCTTCTTGTGAAGTTTTGACGTTGCGCTTGCCATCGTCGCGTGAGTGTTTGTGTTTTCAAACCTTCTCAGCCGGCCTTCAAACGTTTTGCTGATAAGTCGTGGTAACTTCTCCGCGCATGAGTCATATGCAGTTATGACCTGCGCTTTGACTTTCACGATGGGTATTTCACTCCCCTTCTTGCATTGGTGAGTACCTGCGATATACGGAAGGATCGTTCCACGACGCAAACGTCGACGTCTCCGTTTTTTTTTGTTCCCTTCGCACTCCCTTCCTTGCGGCGGTTTTCACACCGACTTCGAACGAACGTGGGGTGCAATTTCCTCTCTTCGTACCTTCTTCGTCGGCCTTCTCCATCGTTGTCTACATAATGTATACCTACATTTTTCGGCATTTTGATTCCGATAGACAAGACTACGGACAGACATACATGTCCCTTTCACCCCCGAAGGGACCGCGCGCTCGTCGAGTGCCGAAATTCTTCGCCACTTCCTTGCCTCTCCCAACACCGTCCCTTCTTCCCGCCCCTACAAATCCTCTCCCCTTCTTCTTCTTCTTACCGTCCTCCCGGACACTCACCACCATCCGTCCTGGACGCTGGCCCACAGCCCCATCGGGGGCCGGGGGGCCAATCCTTAACCCTAGTTAGATATACTCGTAGCATAGCATGGTGGGTGATATCTTACGTATTGATGTAGTGACGAGTGCGGAGGAACAGGAAGTTTCTTCATATTTTCCTTGGGAGTGTGATGGAATGGTGGAGATTCATGGACATTCGTTAGGTACTTTGAGCGTGATGAGCGTGACCCGTGACTCCATGCCGTGACCGATTGACGAGCTGAAGCACGCCCCCGATGACTTTTATACGTTTTACAACACGTTTTCCTATACGTCCCTACCCTACCACGGCCCGTCATGGCCCAGCTACTCTACACTCCCAACACAAAGAACTGAGCCACCCGAATTATCGATCATGCTAGCCTTTGACACGTCGTCAACGACATTCGCGTCAAGCTTAGTTTGGAGTTACATCGCTTTGCAGCGATCAGCAGCAGTCACCGATGAGCGTCCCCGACCGAAACCGAGACCGAGAGAGCGCGAACGTCAAGCAGAGGACGAGGACGCCCGGATCAACGAGCTGGTGAACGAGAGGGTAGCAGCAAGACTGGCCGAGATTACAAGGGAACAAGACGAGCACCAGCAGAGGACAGATCACGTCCGGAGCGGGAACGACCACGAGACACGCCACCAGCTACATGCGGGGCGACCATCGGCCGGCCCGTCCACAGACTACATCGCCGGCACTCTCGCCGACGCCCTGACCAGCCGTCTTCAGATGTCACCCGGAGACATGGGTAGTGTACCAAGTAGCGCAGCGACTCTTAGGATGACTGAGGTTAAGCGCCTAGCGCCGTGGGATGGTGTGATTCGGCAAGGGGAGGATGAGCAGGCAAAGTTTTTTATTTTTCGATCGAATATGACTGCGATGTTTGCGCAAGAAGGAGTCCGGGAAGTGGTATTGAGTGACTGCGGAATTCCAGTTGGGCTAGAAGGAGTAGACATGGAGGACTTACGTAGGATGCACTCGCCTGAAACGGTAGAAAAGGCGATCACGGCGTGGAATTCGATCATCACGACAATCACCTACATGCCTGTCTTGACCCAGATTATCGCTGATGGTAGTCCCAGTGGAGGTTGGAAACTATTTCTAGCATACTTACGAACCCCAGGCCAGAGCAGAGAAAACACGGTTGACTTCAGAATACCATGCCATCAAAATGTGAGTGGGTGAAACTCCGCAAGAATATTTCGGGAGATTTGCTGTTTTGCGCAGTAGGTTAGCCTCACACGGCGTCACATACCCCGACGATGATGTTAATTTGCACGTTGTGTACAACTTGTCTTCAGAGTATAAGATGGAGAAAGCCATGCTGCGTGCCCTTCCGCCCCCCAATTTAACCCGTCAGCACCTTGAAAAGGTCGTGAAAGATGCCCATCAGGATATGGTGACCGCACGGGAGGGGGAGCCGCAGAATGGTGCGGGGCACGCTTTCGTCGCTGCCGGTGGGAACCGGGGCGACGGACGTGTCCAAAATGGGTCCAGTGGGAACGGCGGGGGTCAGGACGGCAATGGAGGCGGTCGGAGCAGCAACAACAGGGCGGACGGAGACAAGCGCTGCGACTATCATCCGTACTCGTCGCACACCAACAGCGAGTGCTACACCCAGCGTCGCCAACGGAAGAAGCAGCAGCCCAAGCAGCAACAGCCTCAGCAACAGCCTCAGCAACAGCCTCAGCAACAGCCTCAGCAACAGCAGCAGCCCCAACAACAGCAACAGCCCCCACAACAGCAGCGGCCTCAGCAGCAACAGCAACCTCGGGGACCGCCGCCACAGCAGCCGAGCCGCAGTGGGGGGGGCTGGGGGGGTGGGCCCCAGCACGGACCTCACGGCGGCTACGGAGGACAGCAGCATCACGGACATCCAGCTCCCCCCCGCACACCGCAGCAGCAGTGGCGGCCCGCGCAGGGGCATGCAAATGTGAGTCAAACGTATGGTGCCGCGCCCCATGGAGGGCCCGCGTATGGCACCGAGTACGGGGGGTGGGAGCAGCAGCCACAGTATCAGCAACCGTCGCCAGACTACAGCTACCAGCAGCAGCAGCCACCGCCGCAGCCTCCGCCACCGCCGTCGTTCCAGCAGCAGCAGCAGCACTCGACCCATGCCCCGTACCATTCGCTCCCTCCCGACGCAGCCGGATCCTCTGGGCATCTTCACTTCCTCAACACACGTTTTGTGTCACAAGGCGAGATCTTTCCAAGTGTGGTAGTGTTGGGATGTAGAGCTCGAGGCTCTAACCTGTTGGGATGTAACCTTATGATAGGTGTATCCGTGAATGTGGCACTGTGTAGCAACAGTGTGCAGAGGCTCACAGAGTGACTGCAAAGTACACTTGTGTTGTAGACCAGATGATATGGTTGTATTGGCGCTTAGTTGGCCGAAAGGTCAGAAGAGAAGAGGAGGCCTGGGACTCGCAAGAGTCCCGAAGGACTTGGAAGAGGCCAAGGGCCTTGGAAGAAGAGAGAAAGGAAGGAGAGTGATCGAGAGGGGGCAAACACCACAGGGGGCGAGCCTCCAAGCTATCACGGAAAGATGCACGCATACGGACTATTGCAACGTACCGGTCACGGTAACAGTCGGTTAATCCGACCTATAGAACCAATCCAAGAATATCCTACTGGACAATGGTCCCATGTACCACACTCCTATGGTTCAACATATAACCCGTAGGTGTGTATAATCTACCGAAGGCTCTTCCGGTTATACTACTCAGGTGCTACCTACGTGCTGTGTATTACAGCAGTAACAATACGTATGACTGACATTGAGTATTCCAACAGGTAGCGCGTGAGAATGGTGGTGGTTTCGCTTTGTCTGTTCAGAGTCGCCCTTCGCAGATTGGTAGAGAGCAATTTGGGGCCGACAGCGGCGCAAGCAACACGTTTGTCAGCAGTAGCGAAAACATGTTCGACACGAAGCCGATCCCAGCAGGAAAAGAGTTCATCCAAGTAGGGAATGGTGCCTATCTGCGCGTGCAATGTGTTGGTAGCATCAACATGGCATTTCACATGCCTGGCCCTTCGGGCGAGACCGATTTTTGCGTGCAGATGTCGGACGTGTATGTAGTCCCCGGCATCACGTTCAAACTGTTTTCTCTGCACCATACGCAGCGTAGGCAGAAAATTACGTTGGACGAGAATGGCGTGCATCTTTTCAATGGCCAGCTTTCCTTTGCATACTCCGATGTAGGATGTTCTCTTTGGGCCACTCGCTTGCCTCCCACGTATACCGGTAGTGCTGTGACTCTCGGTCCCAATGCCCTCCCTCGTGTGTTTCCCCAAGCTCCCTCGCCTAGCGTTGGAACAGGCCTTGTTGTGGCGAACCTCCCTTTCCCCCCAAACACAGGAGGGGGCACACCTGCGAGTACGAGCTTCCAGTCCGCCGGTGGAGTCGCTGCCGGTGTTGTACCTTCGAGTTCGAGTGCGAGTCCGAGCTTCCAGTCCGCCGGTGGTGCCACTGCCGGTGTTGTACCTTCGAGTTCGAGTGCGAGTCCGAGCTTCCCATCCGCCACTTCCGGTGTAGCGCTTCCGCGTTGTGCATTCCTGCCCATCGACGTAGATGTAGTGCCAACGACTATTGCAGACTTCCAGCCTGAAATTACGGCTGCCGTAGCATCGTCTGAGATTGTTTCTCCCTCTGTCGTTGATCCGAGCGATTTTCGTGAAGTTGTGATCAACCCCCTCGTCCCCCAAGACCATTTGCCTCTCATGGATATGAGCATGTTCCTTGATGTTGGCCTGATGGATGGAAAAGACTCGGTCCCACAGGGTGATTTTTTTCCGGATGCCCTTGATGTTTGCGATTCCGCAACACCCCCTCCCCCCGCGTTTCCCATGATGAGTGATGACTTGGAGTGCCTGAAAGGTTTTGTTGCTGGATGCAATGAGCAGCAAACCGTCGTTCCCCCCTCCCTCTCGCATGCCTTGGCGATTATCGCCCCCGGTGCTTCCCCATTTTCGATAGGAAAATACACGCCCACCATCGATATTAATTTGTTCCATGCCTCCACCGGCCATGTCAACGAATTCTTGATGCGTGAAACGGCCAAGCAGCAGGGCGTACGATTGGTGGGGGAGATGCAGCCGTGTGTGGGCTGCGTGGAAGCGAAGGGTAGGCCGGCCCCGGTGCCGCGGCGTGGCACCCGCGCGGCGGTACCGTTCGGCAGAATCCACATCGACCTCACGGGCCCGTTCTCTGACGCGTTGGACGGCTCCCGGTACCTGATCATGTTCGTGGACAGCGCATCGCGGTGGCAACGGGAGTACGGGATGCGGGCCAAGAGCGACACCCTGAGGTTCGTGCAGCGGTACGTCGCCGACATGAACGGCATGGGCACTTCGGGTTGTTTCCGCATGGACAACGGAGGCGAGTTCACCGGCTCCGCGTTCACCTCGTTCTGTGACGCTGCTGGCATTCGGCGCGAGTACACCGCCCCCGACACCCCCAAGCAAAACGCGGTGGTCGAGAGCGTCATATGGCGCGCCATGAAGGGGAGCCACGCCGCGCGCCGCCACATCCTCGCCATGGGCCACGTCGACCTCTCCTCCATCCCCAACGTCGGCGTCAACGGACACCGCCTGTGGCTCGCGTCGGCGCTGTTGGCATCCGCGTGCTTCAACCGCTCGGCGACGAAGGCCAACTTGGGCTGGATGTCGCCGTTCGAGGCGTTCTTCGGCCGGAAGCCGCCCCTCACCGTCGTCCCTTTTTTCCAGGAGGGGATGATGCGCGTGAAGCGGGCTACCAAGGTGGACGTCCAATCCGCGCGGTGCTTCTACCTGCACGGCGCCAACAACCACTCGACGTCTACCGCTGTCGTTCTTCGCGCTGACACCGGTCGCCTCGCCCTCACCAACAACGTCGTGTGGGTCAACCGCCGGGCAGGAGCACCGGCCCCGGTGCCGGGCATCGGGGGCGGTTCTTCGGTCACCGCGGCGCCCTCGCCGGCCGCCGCCGTACCTGCGGCCGATGCCGCACCGCCGACGCCCCCGCTATCCAGGACGTACAGGTACACCCCGCCTGCACCAGCGACCACCGCACCGCTGCCGCCCGCTTCTCCGCCGATCTTCACAGGATCATCAGCCCCGTCGCTGATCCCCGACGCCCCATCATCAGCCCCACCGTCGACCGCAGCCACGCCGCCCCGTTCGCCCCCGGGCCTGCCGCCGCAGCCCGCAAGGCGCCGCCGCCCCCGCTCCTCCGGACCCGCCGCTCTCGAAACGAGCCGTCAAGGAGTTGGGACGAGAGGACACGAGGGTCCACGGCCGCACGCGCGGCGATGGAGTGCGGTTCATGGGAGATCAACAACAACCGCCGTCAGGTGGCGGCGCCGCTCTCCACCACCGCCTTGGACTGTTAGCGATGATGGACAAGGCCACCCTTCATCGTCGCTGGACACCCGCGAGGCCGTCGACCAAGGACGGTGTGACCCACCGCCTCCGCCGCCGCCGGATCCGAGCTTTGGAGGCCGTGATAGCGGGAGGCAGTGGGAGCTGGGGGGCCCGTGGATTCCGGGGGGGGGGGGGAGACCGCACATGTTCGTCTCGATGTTCGCCACCCGCGAGGACGTGGACGCTGCTCTTCGCGCCGAGCGTCCTCCTGACAAGATGCCGGACCTTCCTCACTGCCTCGCCAGCGACCTCCGAGTGCCGAAAACGTTGAAGGAGGCCATGCGGTCTCAACATTCAGAGTTTATGGGATGATGCAATCGGTCGAGAGTTTTTCGGTTTGCTGGATGCAGGAACTTTTAGTCCGGTGTAGCAACCAGTAGAGAACGCCGTCAATGCCAAGTGAGTTTTTAACTGTACAGCAGACGAGTACAGATGGCCGTTAAAATTCAAGGCAAGACTTGTAGCACGCGGGGGCATGCAGAGGCCTAAGATTGATTTTGGAGAATTGTTTGCACCCACCGTATCAGTGTCTAATGTGCGCTTGTTGGCAGCATTAGCATGTGAGCAGAATCTTGACTTGTGCCATTTCGATATTCAGCAGGCTTTTGTGCAGTCTGAGCTTGATGAGGATGTTTTCATGCGCTTACCGCAGGGTTGTGGTCGGTTGTCTGGCCTGATCGTGAAGCTGTGCAAGAGTCTGTATGGTTTGAAGCAAGCATCACGACTTGGTCATCTGAGACTACTGCGGGCAGTAAGATTAGCCCCTGCACCGAGAAAAAGAGAATTTGTGGTTGCCGCTCGGAGGAAAGAGAGAGAAGCAGTTGGCACCTCTCTCTTTCCTTCGGCCGTGGAAAAATAATGATGAAGGCAATTCGAAAGGAAAACAATAAAGGAAGTGTTTTGGGGTCGATTCGTATTATTCTGTAGTGAAGGGAGAAAGAGAAAGACGAGATTGGACAAGAGAAAGAGAGCGTTTGGTGAAGGTCGTAGGTGTTTTGGTTGTGTTGGTATCTTTTTCTTGATTATTTTGGAGGAATATTGGTTGTGTTGGGATTTTTCTTGGTTGTCTTTGAGGAATTTTTCTTGTTTTGGAGATGGTGGTAACGGTGAGGGTAATATTGATATTTTGCCGGCGCATGACGATGCATACGAGGGGCTATTAGATATACTCGTAGCATAGCATGGTGGGTGATATCGTACGTATTGATGTAGTGACGAGTGCGGAGGAACACGAAGTTTCTTCATATTTCCCTTGGGAGTGTGATGGAATGGTGGAGATTCATGGACATTCGTTAGGTACTTTGAGCGTGATGAGCGTGACCCGTGACTCCATGCCGTGACCGATTGACGAGCTGAAGCACGCCCCCGATGACTTTTATACGTGTTACAACACGTTTTCCTATACGTCCCTACCCTACCACGGCCCGTCATGGCCCAGCTGCTCTACACTCCCAACACAAAGAACTGAGCCACCCGAATTATCGATCAGTTCGTGTAACGGTGCGCGTCTATCGCGACGGCAAGCGTATTGAGAAAATAGTTCGTCCGTGGTGCTTCTCGTCATCGTGTTCTTTTTCATTCTCACTTCATACTTCATACCACAAGTGATGAAAGAGAGTCTCCACAGTCCGGAAACGGCGACTATATTTTGTTTGTTGTGTTTGTTGTTGCTGAGCGCACATCGGATGTCGCCGTTCGTTACAGCGTGCGGTGGGCCACAGGGACGAGAGTGAGTGTCTTCTCGAGAGTTAATTTATGCCTTCTCTACGCTTTCTTCTGTCTCTCTCTCGCCTATTATCGCCGTTGGGGTCCCAACAACATCGAACGTCAACCGCAATCGTTTTGCTTCTTGCTGAGTAAGAGGCTACCCGTGTACCCGGCTGCTGTATGTGAGGCGATGGGCGCTGCCTCTTCACTTGAAGCAACGGGGGCATGGCCCCTATACTGTTTGCTGCATGCTGTGCTATGTGACAGCTTCCAGCGGTTCAGAGCGGCGACGGTGGCTTTTGTATGCTCTCTTTTGGCACCTCCCTCAAGCCTGTCGCGTCTGGCTCACTTGTCTTTGTTGTCCCTACTTTTTTTCATTTTTTTCTTAATATATATTTTATTTTTCATGTTGCTTTTTGGGGTCCGCCGGTCATCCACCCACCCATGATTTCAGTTTTTTTTTTTTTCCTTAATATGACACAACGAAACCATCTCTATCATAGAAAAGAGTCTGAGGCAGATTAGCAATGGATTCATAGCGTCAGAAAGTACCTGTATGTCTACGATTTCCCAGACAGCATAAAGGGACATCTCCCCTGCGGGTAACAGGCTCAACAAGACAGTTTGGTAGCTGTCTTCTTGTGTGTCTCATATATGTTATGTTGGGAAGGTGCAGATGTTTGGGTGCGGTAGCCCGTCAGAGGCCGAAAGAGAAAGAAGGTTGACTCAAGACCTTGGTTGATTAGAGAGTGAGAGACATGCGGTAGGCAACACCATCGCCATGCAGCATACCCATCAACACATTTCATCCGCGTACCCCCCGGAGGCCCCGTAGACAGTTGTATACTCTGCCGAGCACCCCAAACAGCCCCCCTGCTCGGTACGAGATACGATCTACGAAATCCTCGTCACGACTATCATTTCCAGGTAAAACGGCGATAAATCAAACTACGCATCCACACGGAAATCATCCACCAATAAAACAATTTCCCAATAAAACAATGTTCTACGAAATCTGTCGATCTCCCAATAAAACATGCTCTACGAAATCTTTCAAATCTTCTGATGATATCCAATGACTATCTTCTAAAAGGTCTGTCAATAAACAATTCACCCTCTTGAGAAAAATGCTTTACCAAATTCTCAAGAAGTCAAAACACAAACAGTCACCCTTGGAAAAATACCCAGCAAAGATACACATTACATCAGAATCACGTCAGAACGGGGACGGGTAACTCCGGGAAAACGTGTCCAACGTCCTGACTTAGTCAGAACGAATTCCTCAGATAAACATTCATGTTTCAACTCATTGACCAGCTCAAATAACAATCGGAAGCACAAAGGCTTTAACCATGACTTACGAGAACATGCCAAATCCTTCCTCCAATACCCAATACCTTGACAAATATACCAGTCCAACAGCCCCCCCCCCTGCTGTAACATCCATCCCAAACACGAAGAAACCACACAAACAAGTCCAAAACAAACATGAAGAAACCAACAAATCCATAACAGACAATAAACAATCCAGCAGCCTCCCTGCTGGGACATTTCAGATAAAGGCAACAAAAATCCCATTCAATATTCAATTCCATGTCACCTCTGCAGGTAAAACGCGGAAAACGATCCAAACATGAACTACCCAAATCCCATTAGCCAACATCAATTCCATATAAAATCCCCAGGAAAAACACGGAAAATCCCAACATGAACTACCAAACCCGATGTCAGAAACACTACTTGTTGTGCTGCGGCGGACAGCATGGTATCACATCCCCCCCCCCATGATTTCCGACAGCAGTGCAACAATCAGGCGTGATTCCGCAAAATCCAGCATGCCAATTCTGCATCCAACTTCATCAACTCCAAACCGAAACAAGAAAACAAAACATATCAAAGAAAAGGCGTCACACGTCCAGCACATACATACCAGTCTGTCGTACAGGCCTACTTGGGAAGGAAAATTGGTACTCCGCAAGGATTGACTCGTCGGGTACGGTACATCGGAGGGACACAGAAACGGTGCGTGCCCTCCAACGTATTTACCCAGCACGTCACACGCCAAGTCAACGCCTACGAATATCCAGTACCACCAGAAAAACATAGCGGTAACTACCATAGAGAATGTTATCCCAACAAAGAGGGAAAACCAAAGTGGAACAAACCGTACGCAGGAGTTTTACTACCACCGCCATTTGAGATATTTTATTTGCCTTCCAGAAAAACAATAATTTACCATGGAGATTCCCTGCCATTTGGCCGTGGAAATTAGTGTCCCGGGCAAGGTAAAACGCGGGTGGGCATCTCTACAGAACAAAGCAAAAACAAATCCAAACCTGCAAATGTGCCAACGATAGGAAAAATTATTTGCAGACGGTGAAAACTGCAGAATTGTATCTGAAGATCAAAACACAAGAACAACATCCTGCTCAAAACAAATTTCACAAAAATGACAAGAATACGCAAACAAACATGACGTGCCTTGGCGAGTTTAAGACCCCAGCAGAAGTCGAGCTGCTTGCCGTAGGTCGCCACCGTCGCCTCTGGGGCTGCTGCCAATGCCGCCGCTCCTGCCGCCACTGCAGGAACCCCGGCAATTCCCCCCGCCGCCGTCGCTGCGAGGGAAACACTACCGCCGCTGTAGGTCGCCGCCGTCGCCTCTGGAGCTGCTGCCGATACCGCCGCTCCTGCCACCACTGCAGGGACCCCGGCAATTCCCCCCGCCGCCGTCGCGGCGACAACACTACCGCCGCCGTAGGTCGCCGCCGTCGCCGCTGGAGCTGCCGCCGATGCCGCCGCTCCTGCCGCCACCGCGGGGACTCCGGCCACCCCCCCTGCCGCCGCCGCGGGGAAAACACTGCCGCCAGAGGTCGCCGCCGTCGCCGCCGGAGCTGCTGCCGATGCCGCCGCTCCGGCCGCCACCGCGGGGACCCCGGCCGTTCCCCCCGCCGCCGCCGCTGGAGCTGCTGCCGATGCCGCCACTCCAGTCGCCAACGCAGGCGCTCCGGCCATTTCCCCCGCCCCAGCAGCGGGGAAAACATCATCGCAGACACTGCCACCAGCGTGAACCATGTCCACAGAATCATTCCATCCAAACCATCCGTCATCATCACCGTCCACAGCGCCGCCAGCGTGAACCACGTCGACGAAATCAGAGCGGTACTCGCTCTCTGCCATCACCTCGCCGCCAACGTGAACCAGGTCGACAAAATCAGAGCGGTACTCGCTCTCTACCACCACCTGCTGCTGTACGACCGAGCTTCCACCGATGTCCATGCAGCTGCCGCCGCCATTGACGCCCATCCAGCAGCCACTGCGGACGATACGGCCGTCATCCTCGCCGCTGCTGCCATGAAGATGTACGGCGCAGTTCCGCCACATATGGCCGTACTGACCACAGGCGCCGCACGTACCCTCGAACCTGCGGGGTGCGGCGCATTCTTCGCCGCGGTGGCCGTTCCTGCCGCACCGAGTGCAATGGTATACCGTACCAGGCGGAGGGGGTGATTCCTGCTGGAAATACACGGCGTTGCTCCCGCAGTCATATATCCCACCAACTCCGGTTGGCGGCGGCTGCTGTTGCTGCCGCGCCAACTGCTGGTGCTGCCGCGCCTGGTGGCTCTGAGTGAAAACGCAGTGTTGGTTCTGCTGAGGGACAAAACCACCACGAGAACACTGCTGTACCTGCGATGGCTGCTGCTGCCATTGAGCACTCCATCGCTGCTGCTGTTGTTGTTGTTGTTGCTGCCGCCTAAGTCTCTCCTTCTCATACTCGGCAGCCTCCGCAGCTCTGAGCACCTTCACCAGCCTCTCCACCTCCGACTCGGCAGCTCGTAGCTTCTCTGCTGCGTTGCGCGACCTCTCCTCCATCTTGATGCGCACAACTTTAGTCTCCTCCCTTTGCGAATCTCTTCCTATTCCGTCTCTTCTCTCCAACATAGTCTACACTTGAAAAATATCCCGTACCCGTACCCTGCTGTCCCAGCCTTGAAGCGCTGTCCCAGCAATACACCCCCTGCTGTCCCGGTCCCCGATGGCCACCGTCCCAGCTATACACTACCCGCTGCCGTGCTGTCCCGTCCCCGTTGGCCACGTCCCAGCTTAGCTATATATATCGTATTCGCCGCCCCATTGGCCCGGCACACACAGCTCAGACGCCAATACCCACCACCAACACCAGGCCATACAATATATTGTGTTTGGGTGCGGTAGCCCGTCAGAGGCCGAAAGAGAAAGAAGGTTGACTCAAGACCTTGGTTGATTAGAGAGTGAGAGACATGCGGTAGGCAACACCATCGCCATGCAGCATTCCCATCAACACATTTCATCCGCGTACCCCCCGGAGGCCCCGTAGGGGTGACCCTATTTGCAGGATGGTCCTGCAACGAAATGCTGCAGGATGGAAAACGCCTCCAGAACCAACCCACCACAAACCCAGAATCAAGCAGCGAACCAAAGACACACAGAAACACAGTGAAACACAGACACCCGCTCCACAGACCACACGAAACCAGCACGAAACACACAGCTCACAACCGGGCAGACTACACACAGCCCACGCAGCAGACATACAAGGTTGAACCAGGGGCCGTACCTCTCTCTGTCTCCGCCCCATGATGCTGACTCCCAGTTCCAGTTCTTACCAGCGTGTAGAGAGACACATTATTATCATCGGCGTGTTGGTGTTTACCCCCCTCCTGGTGACCCTGGATGGTTGTTGTAGTGTTGTAGTTGTGCGCAAAAATACGCTGAAAAAGTGTACTACTCTTCACACACTGAAAAGTGTAGACTACACGTCTCACCACGAAAAATGGAGGGACAGTCGCTGAAATAATAGTATTACCAAATCACACACACGCGCATAGAGAGAGGGAGCAGCAGAGGGCTCCAGACTATAGCAGTACCTGTGGTTGATATAAATTGGCTTGCGGACCCCTCGAGTCCATTTTATTTGAGTGTACCTTTTTAGTGTAAGTTAACCTGTGACCACGGGAATCGACCGCGTCAAGTATTAGATCAGTACGGACAGTTATGAAGGCTGGGTAGAGAGATCGAAACGGTTTTTTTATGAGACAACAATTTTTTTTAGGCCACTACTGTGTAAAGTACGGGGCGGGAGGGGGGGCTTTGGTATAGGAAATGAGGGATGGGTGTTCACCAATGCAATGAACAAGTTGGCATGAAGCCTCATGGAATCGTCCGCGCCGCCCTCTATTTCGACGACGGTGCTGCTGTCCGAAAGCAGGTGGTCATCTCCACCCAAGGGCAGCTTCCTCCCAATGATATCCATGATGTGTGTGGTCTGTGGTGGTGGTCTGTGGAGCGGGTGTCTGTGTTTCACTGTGTTTCTGTGTGTTTTTTGGTTCGCTGCTTGGTTCTGGGTTTGTGGTGGGTTGGTTCTGGAGGCGTTTTCCATCCTGCAGCATTTCGGTTGCAGGACCATCCTGCAAATAGGGTCACCCGCCCCGTAGACAGTTGTATACTCTGCCGAGCACCCCAAACAGCAGATGATATGTGTTACGTACTGGTCGGGTTTTGAGTTTTAAATGTTGTTGTCGTTGTTGTCGTTGTTGTTGTTGTTGTTGTTGTTGTTGTCTTCACATTAAAAACCGTTCCGATCTCTCTCTACCCAGTACCTTCATATGTCCGTACTGATCCAACACTTGGCGCGGTCGATTCCCGCGGTCACAGGCTAACTTACCCTAAAAAGGTACGCTAAAACAAACTGGCCCCGAGAGGTCCGCAAGTCAATAGAAATGAATGGCAGATATTCTTTGGAAGGGCAGGTTTGTTTAAGGCGTAGACAAAGGCGTAGACAAAACAAACCGAGGTTTATTGAAACAACTCGAATTGCCATGCTGTTTATATTGGGGTACCCGGAACGCATTGTGTACTGCGGGGCCCCCTCGGTCGAGAGGAGGAGTCGCATATGTTACGATTCTGTTCAAGCCTTGTGTCCACAGAGTCTTAGCGTGCCAGAGAGAGGGAATCGCAGAGACAACTAGCGAGGTGGTCACATAGAAGGCTTCTAGTGGTGTGCCAGCCTCTGGAGTTGACAGGAAGTGGAGTCTTACTTACCAGGGTTGTTGCCTCACCGGTGGCCACTCGGCTACCCCTGGGGGACCCTTGGCAGGGGGTTTAACCCTGCAGGCACCCTGTGGGGGGGTTGCACAGGGTTCGGAGCGATGCCAACGTCAGAGCCTGGACCTTGGTAACGTGTTGTCCTTTGGTGGGGTCCATGGTGTTTACCTTGTACATGCCCGACACCCTGTCCGGTGTTCTCGGTGATGCCCTGACAGGGTCGTGAAGTAAACAATGTGACCACCCGGACCTTGTCAATGTTCAAGGCCTTGTCGGGGTTTCCCCTCATGAACCTGATACACATCCTTTACCTTGTACGGGGTACCTTGTAAGGGTGGTAAAGTCCACAAGAATACATGAACGACCTTGGTAAGGTTAAGCGTTAGCACAGGGTTGAAGAAGGAGACCTTGGCGATAGGTCGGTCCCCTGTACTGTGTTGAGGGGCGTCACCCTGCCGTCATGTTCGGTCTTGGTAAGGTTAACGGTTATTAGGTTGTTAGTCTATGGCTGAAAACATGTTGCCTGGGCTACTGCTCAAGGCAAGCTTATAGCTCTCTTTTAACCGAGATGTGTAGTTACTCACCTTTCACCCACACGGATAATGCTCTTTACTCTCTGCGGGAGAGATGCATAGATCAATCATGCAGAACATGAGCACAATCAGTGCTATGCACATATACGACATACTTCAAGCGGGGAACATTATACTAGGTCCGTTCGAATCCCCGTGGTCACATATATATATGTTAACCTGCGCCCTCCAGATACTTCATGGCGACCAAAGCGAAAAAAGTATCCAGCATCGAAAGCGAATAACCTCTGTTCGGACGTCTGGCCTGAAGGCTACCCGCCCCCCCGCCCCCTCTCCTCCCCCACATATACGATGTTGAGGGGCGCGCGCCCTTCCATTTACTGGATATATAGTAGAGGCCTTCCGAGAGGGGCGAGGAGGCAGCATATCACACAGACAGGCACATATTTATGCTGGCCCCTGACCAACGTAGATAGACATAGCTCAAGGTGATACCGAACGCGAGATGAGTCCTCACGCGCATGTGGGCTCAGTTATTTAGCACGCCTCAAATTTGCGTCCCGATGTCCTCTTTGTACTCACATACACACAATGCGTGGGCTATACCATTAGGTTAACCCCTGGGGACAGTTTGGCAGGGGGGGGGCGGGGGCGAGGGTACAGGGCTCCTACCGATCACAAGGTCTGGGCCCGAAACTTGGTAAGGTGTTGTTGCGTCGGTGACGTCTAGGGCCTTCACCTTGTACATGCCCGACACCCTGTCCGGTATTCTCGGTGATGCCCTGACAGGGTCAAGTGCCGAACAAGGTGAACACGGGAACCCTGGCAAGGTGGTAGGCCTTGACGGGGTTTCCCCTCATGAATCTGCCACTACCCTATCATCCTTTACCGGGCATCTTGTGGGACGTTCCAAGGGTGACGGTTGATACAAGGTAACGTGTTCAGCCTTGGTAAGGTGATTGTATAGTACAGGTTTGGAAATGGGGACATTGGGCTATGTATCCATCCTAACCCTGTACGGTGTTGAGGGGCGTCGTCCTGCCATTCAGTGTTGGGAACCCAATCAAGAAAGGATAGCATATGCGCCTTCCAAGAGGCGAAGATGCAGCACATCACACCTTTAAAGCTATCTCCACTCACTTGGGTTGATTCATATAGACTTGATCTCTAATACATCGGAACCGCGAACTGTGTTTCTATCAGAACGAAGAAGTGCACAACAACAAGCTTTTCGAAAATATGAGCGTCGCGAGCCCTTTTCTACAAGACCTCGCGGTCGACACGCCGACGACGAACATTGCTCTGGCATTGACGAAATACCTTCGTTACATACGTCTGACATTCTTCGCGGCCTCGTGTGTGTTGTGTGCCGCCCACCGTCAAATGTATTCGCATGAAAAAAAAAAATGAGCACTTCCCCCTGGTCCTGATGCTGTATTGCGCATTTCTACTAGATTTTTGTACTAGATTCTCGTCCCACGCCCGTGACACCGAACCTTAGGTCCAGGAAACGACACATGCATCCAGCACGTGCGAAGAGGGCTGGCTGGCGTTCGCCAGAGGAGTATATAGCACCGGTGGCGGGGACGGCGCAACCGGCGAGAAGCACACAGTGCGGGGGGAGTTTAACACAGAGGCAAGGGGGTGCGGCGGGGTTACCGAAGTGGACATGATGTCTTATTCGCGATGTTGTTCGACAAAGTTTTTGAATGGGGCACGTGTCGATAGAAGCATAATGTAGTGGGGCGCCTACCGGGAGCTACTGTATGTACCTGTACAGCTCAAACTGACCGGAATAGAGTACAACGTGCCGTCGTCAGACGCAAATGTGGGTTATTGATAAATGTGTGGTCGATCTCACCTTGAGTCAGACGAACGAGTCTTGGAATATGCTGTGATGGTGCTCATTCAAAAGGTACTTTTCATACTCGGCCGAGCCCGGGTCAGACAACTTGTATGTGTGTTTCCACACTTGGCCACCACCTGCCGATGACGGGGCAATGCAGCATGTCCGCTTCGACGAGGTCCGCAGTACCTTGCCTTGCTCGTCGACATCTTCGCCCCGGGCGTTGACTGCTACAGGACACAAGTGGTAGAGGTGTACATGTCGCCTGATAGCTGACACAGGCCAGACCGATGGACGCCCCCTTCCTCTTAGCAACACCGTTGGATGCTGTGTCACCCCGTCCGGTTGGCGTCTATTTCCAGGGCCAGCCGACACATACTCGAACCCTAAAACAAACTCCGTCGTCGGGCGGTTGCTTCATTGGATGCGTTGGTTTCCAACATGTTGGAAGAAGCAGACTATCTCCATAGTAAGAGTGTCTACGCTGGGGTCGTCGTCGTACGGGGGCTTCCCCTTGTGGATCTCCACATCCTCGCCAGACCCCGCCCCGAAAACCCACTCGTCCGGTGGGTTGGATAAATATGCTGCTCGCGCGTTCCCTCCTTTCCAACGCCCGCTGCCGCTGCTGCTCTTCGCGGAGGCGGTGTGATTAAAC
>FN648454.1:7569-59406 GCA_000310025.1 Ectocarpus siliculosus
GGGCCCTACAAGTGGGTTTCCTCGGGGCGTTTTTTTGCCGGGTTTTTTTGTTTCCCCGGGCTTCCCCCCCCCGCCCCCCCCCCCAATGGTTTAAGGATTCCGCCATGGGATTAGGAGTCCCCCCCTCCCCCCCCCCCCCCTCCCTCCTCCCCATGGCCAACAGACGCGTTCGCCACCGGCGGCGACCTGGGGTTCACGATCGCGGCTCCCGTTTACGACACCAACTCCACTACCTCCACCCTTCCCGTCTTCCTCGGAGTCGTGGCGATGGACTTCAAAGTACAGGTACAGTAGACAGTAGCGCGTGCGCGTGGGCTACGAGGCGCTAGCCTTGCAGGCGCCTGGTGTTGGTGGTGGAAACCGTGCTGTTTGACCGGCGATTGTGGTGGTGGTGGTGGTGGTGGTGGTGGTGTCGGTGTTGTTGTGGTTGTGTTTCTAAGTTGGTCAAGGGTGGCACGTGGGCGTCCTTCATGGTTGCAACAAGGCCTTTGCTGTGGCGAGAGATAGGCTTGCTGGACGCCAGTGGTCTCACTCTTCGATCGGCGTGGATGAGAGAAAAACATAAGAAATGGGAAAGAAAACGGGGTGGGGTGGGGTGGGGTGGGGTGGGTCGGACCTTTCATCGTCAGATTGCAGTGCAGGAAGGAACGATTGGCCATCGGTGATCGGCCCTGCGGCAGCAATGCTCCGTCCTCTCGAATACGCGTGGTCAATGGTCCAACCGCAGTGGCTTGCGAAACACGAGGTGCTCCCCCTCTCCCGCGCTCCTGCTTTCTCAAGTGTGAAAAACTGCGTGGGAGGTGGGGAGGTGGTGGCTCGTTATTTATGCCACCTCCGTGCGGAGGTCTTGTGTTGTTCTATTGCGAAGAGCTCCGATAACCTGATGAAAAGCAACCGGAAACACTAATACAATGAGGGGTTACGAAATTTGAGCATTGTAGAGGGTTTGTCGGTGATGTCTCCGTCCCTCTTTGCAGTCGTCTCGCTTTCTTCAGTTTCTTCGAAGCCGTTTTGATTCAGACATGTCCCCTTTTTCATTTCTTTCTGGCCTAATCTTCCGTGCACATTACGAAACCACGACCACGACCACGACTACAAATACGGCTACTACGCAACTAACTACTATGGCTACGACGACTGCGACAACGGAAGACGTTCGTGGACCAAGGCTACACCGAGGACGAGGTTAGGGAGGCCCTCGAGTCCCAGAATGAAGCCTGTCCGACCTTCAGTCTCACCGAGTGCCAGCGACAGGTGACCTCTTGCCCGCCGTCAAACTCGTCGGACACCCACACGTTTACATCAGTGTAGGTGTTTTTTTTTTTTGTGTTTGCAAACAGTCCTGGGTGACTAGCTGCACCTCGGAATCGTGTGTGTCTTACAAGTAAGTTTTATGAGAACAGGAAGCACAGCATTCATGGACAGGTGTGCAGCTGATGTGGTCATTGTCGCCGTCGTTGCCGTTGTCGTTGCCGTGATCATGGTCGTTTCGTTGTCTTGTCCATGTCCTTGTTGTTGTTGTTGGCCATTCCTCTGCAAAAAGAACATTGGGAACATTGGGCTGTGCCGTTGCGACGGCAACCTTTGCACGTTGTATCACTCTTTGCTGGGTGCTTGGGTAGGCTGGAACATCACACCCAATGTAAGGCGGTCCACACAATAAGCACACGAAACGAACGGACTCCGACCCCCCCCCCCCCCCCCAGGTGTTTCGTGGTTCCATCTCCTCCCTGAGTGTGTGCGACAACACCACCGAGGGCGTGGACTGCTCGACGGTCGGCAGCCTGGAGCCCGTCCGGTGCATGGAGGAATCGGAATGTGAGAGGAGTAGGCGTGTACTCATATAAGCGCATGCCGTAGTCTGTAGACCATTGACCTTGCATCCCTACGGGACGGAACGATATGCCGGGTTTTCGCCGGCCCGGGCTACGTTGTCACCAGGATGAACCAGAAGCTGCTCATTATCATCCTTGCGTTGGCTGTGCCATACCACATGTGCCATGGGTTGGTTGGGCATCCCGGCTAAGCAAAGGTAGGGGGGGGGGCTTGCGTCCTGTGAGGTCAGCTGGGCTCATCGAGCCTGTGCGGAGTTGGTTGTGGTGTGCACTGCTGTTGGGCTTGGGCTGGCTATGCTATGCTATGCTATGTTGTACTGTGGAGCAGCGAGGTGGTGCTGTGCTAGGAGGTATGTTCATGCCGCCTCCCTCCCCTCCCTCCCTCCCTCCCTCTTCGTGCGTGTGTTTCTCTCTCTCTCTCTCTCTCTCTCTCTCTCTCTCTCTCTCTCTCTCTCTCTCTCTGTCCCTCTGTCGACATCTCTCTCTCTCTCTCTCTCTGTCTGTCGACATTTCTCTCTGTCTGTCGACATCTCTCTCTGTCTGTCGACATCTCTCTCTGTCTGTCGACATCTCTCTCTGTCTGTCGACATCTCTCTCTGTCTGTCAACATCTCTTGTGTTGGCTGCGGGTGCCGATGCGGATGCGGACGGAAAATTCTTGATGCTGCTGGCCGTCGGCGTTATTGTTTCCATCGGCAGACCCAACCGACCTGTGGCAAAACACGGACTTTGCTGGGTGCGTTGTATGCTACGCCTTTTTTTCTCTGTCGACATGTTTGTGCGTTGTTGTACCACTCGAGAGGTAGTGAACCGTCGTTGTAGATTCCAACGGAGTGGTGGTAGGGCGTTGTGTTTTTGCTCCCCTAGGCTGTTGGTCAGCCAGAGCTGCTGCGGGCAGCTGGCATGGCCAAGGTCTCGAGGTATCACCAGTCCTCTCTGTTGCATGTGTGACTCGTGCTTGACCGTGTGCGCAAGATGCTTTCCTTCACAAGCGATTGGCGTCAGACACCGCAGTCTGCCCGCGGGTAAAGAACCCGCTACGTATGCTACTCGCAAATGACGGTTTCCTGGTCATCTCGTGTCGTGTCTGGTGACACCTTTGTCGTGTGAACCAGGCCTGAACGGAATGTCCTAATAATAGTTGCATTGGCTGAACTCTTGGCGTGTGCGTTTAAGATTGTGTTTCTCGAACATTAAGAGGAGCCCAATTATTCGCCGAACCCCCCAAAACTTCATAATGCTTACAGAAAAAGTGAGCTCCAAGTGAGGGTGTACCGGGCTCTAACCCTCACCTGTAGTCATTGCGGACACAGTAGTTTAGGAGACGAGGTGCTCCGGAGCATGGCACAAGAAGTCGGCCTTGATCTATTGTCTGCCGCGGTCCGCTCGCTGGCGCTGAATGCTCTCGTGTTTGCGTGTGTGTGTCTTTTGCGAATCGTCAGGTGGGATTACACCCAGAGGACCTGCTGCGGGTCGAACTTCACGAGCACCTCCACGGAGCCGTCGTGCTCCCTCTCCGAGGAAGAGGACGACAGCGGGGACGGCGGCAACATGGAAGGGGTGAGATGGGGAGAGATTGCGCTGCTTGCTGCTGCTGCCGCCGCTGTCGGCCGATCTCGCACTTACAAGGGGGTAGGTAGATAAAGCTTTGAGATGCGGTGTGCCATTGAAGTACGCCAAGTGCGACGAAACCGAGCCGGACCGAGAAGACGATTGTAGTGGGAAGAGGTCAACCCAAGGTAGTGCGATGCGAGCTAAGATAAACGACGAGATTTTCATGGCAAGGCGGGAGGGCAAGTTGAGGGGAGGGTGCAATACGGGATGGGATGGTGATGAGAGCGATGAGCTGCACTGCCGTGGGGGCTCCGTAGATGCCAAGTAGTAAATACGCCGGAAAATGTTTCCAACGGAGACGGTCGTGTGTGGGTCTAGACCTTAATACCGTCGATGCGTTTTTTAGCTTGCGTGACGCGGCGGTGAGTCGCGTCTCACTAGACCGGCGCGGGCGGGCGGGCGGGCGGGCGGGCGTCCCGGCCCCTCCTTCGATAATGCCAACGAAACAGCAGTAAACACCAGCCTCGCGAGATATGTAGTAGGCCGAAGACCACAAACACAAGGGACACTGTTTCATTTGTTTCCTCAACCATCGATAGGTATTATCTTAACGACCAACAAGACCTAGTGAATGACGCTCTTGAAACTAAAATGGTACCATTTTGTTTTGTTTTTCAACGTTGCTGGTCCGATATCATGTGCCGGGCAGGCGAATATCGGAGTCGGGTTGGCTGGAGGCGTTGCCGTGGCGGTAGGGCTTATCCTGACTGCGCTCTACTTCGTCCACAGGAAGAAGAAGAGGAACCGCTCTCCCAAGAGGGACCGGTAAGTTTTTGTCGTTGTTGTTGTTGTGCTGCCGTCGTTTGTAGCTGTTACAGCCGCTGCTGCTTGGAATGCTTTTTTCTTGCATCATCCGTGATGAAGAGTTCGGGCTGCCGATGACGGTGTGTGGGTTTTGCACCATAATTATTCTACGATTGGCGGGGATGTGTCACGCTGTCTGTAGCCAGTGGGGACGCGATGGGTATGGACGTTGTCCACACGTGTGCTTGTGACCGCTCCTTCATTTACTTTGTGCTCCCCCCCCCTGCAATATGATTGGCGCATCCACACGCATACCATGATCGCCCGCCCCCCCGGCCCTTGTGATAACGGAAAAATACTTTATTCTCATATTTCGCGGTTCATCGACAGAAAAAGGTACAGGTGTACCCGACAAGGCACGAACGATTACCTCGAGGCTTTCGTTGTACATAACACCCGGCCCTTGCCTCGTCGGTCAAGACCCCAGAGTTTTTCGCAGTCTCTTTTGTGCGGATGCAAAAGCGCCGATGGCGTTGTCTCCTGCCTGCACATCAGTAGAGCTCCCCCCCCCCCCCCCCCCCCCTGGGGCTTCCCGCTTGGGGAAGTGCTAGCTTGGTCCGGGGAAAACCGGGCGTGCTCCGTCCCGGCCTTGTAGGGATGCGAGGTCAGTGGTCTTACGACTTGCATGCCCCGCCACCATAAGTTTGCCCTGTTGTTGTTGCTGACTTGTCTCCACCCTGTTGCCCCATGTTTTTTCGTATCGTCGCGCTTGCTGCTGCTTGTGGCTATAATGCGCTGCTGCTGCGGTTTCGACCCGGTGCGATTCGACCGCGGAATGGGACGGGATGGGGTGCGATGGGATGGGGTGGGATTTGGCAGGGATACTACGGTAGCAGAGGCCGTGGGACCTCCGGAGAACGCACCAAGAATTCTGGACGCGGAGGTTAGACAGTAACAGCACATGGATTGAGCGTGTGTGTTTGTCCGTTTCGAAGGAGGGAGAAAATGGAGAGGGGCAGGGAGAGGCAGTGCTAAAAGAAGGGGCACGAGCAGATAGTGTACGATGCCGTAGAGGCAGAGAGGGGGGGGGATAGTAGGCCAGACTTGATACCCCACCGTCGCACTTACGGAACGTGCTGAGTGGGATGGGGGTTTGAGTGCTAGAGGTCGAGATGGCGGACGGAAGGGTTACATGAAACTTTGCGGCGCGGTTTGATGCATCTCTTCTTGTTAGTGTTTGCTGCAAGAGTACAGTAGCGTGTGGTGTGTTTTATGTCCCTTCTAATCGTTTCTAGCGCACGTCGGTGTTTTTGTGATTGGCGCCACGCAGGAGGTCGGTGTCACGGATATTATTTCTGTTACATGTTTATGTAGTTTTTTGGCTGTGTCCAGTGAAATCCGACGTGCGTGTTGTTGAGAAGGGTCGGGCTCCGGTACGTATGCCGGCGGGGCGAAGCTGTTCTGGTTGCCGTTCGTGTTCTCGAACTATTCACAGACCATCGTCGCTGAAAATGTCGCACGTATGCTGTGTTGTTGAGTACGTATGACGGTGAAGATTATTTTTATTGGACGCGTTCCCCATGTTACTCGTTGTTGTGTAGACTGGTCAGTCGGTTTCGTTGTTTTTGTTGTTGTCGTTGTTGCTGTTGCGGCTGCTGTCTCTTGTTCCTTCGTTTTCTTGTTCTTGTTGTCGAGAGAGACTGAGGAGCCAGCGAAACCAAGCACCGTTCGTAAGAACGTTCGTGCGAGCGTTCGCGAGAACCTTTCGTCTCGTCTCCCGCCTTGAAAAATGTGGCGTTTTTGTCTACAATTCAGTACTTGAATATTTTTTATTGCATGGGGGGCTCGTCTGCGGTGGCTTTTCTCTTCTCTTGTCTCGTGCCGAGTTGCTTCCTGCACCTGCTGGTAATTTTCGCGGCGGCAGGAGATCTGCTAGGCCCATAGTTGGTTCCAGGCCCCCGTCCATGTCAACGAATCACTGCTGTTCACATGGCGTCTGAACGCGCGTGTGCATGTTTTTCTATTGATGCGGCTGAAGTCCCGCCACTGCTGCTGTGAGTTGAGATGGCGCTGGATATCATACAGAGTTTATTTTGCCTCTTCCCCTCCCACCGCATCATCATCGGTTGCAGAGACTCGAGGAGGACTTTTTTTTTGTTTTTCTGTCGGAGGAGGGGGAGGACAGGGAAGAATGTTGGGTTGGCTTGTCCAGCGGTAGAGAGGGAGGGCTGACTCCAGAATGCCTGGAGGCGAGTGTTGACGCAGTTTCTAAGGAGTTGAGGGTACGTTCGGGGTGTATCTTGACGTAAAATTCAGCCAAACTTGTAGTCTTGAGGGGATTGGACATACATGGCAATCCGTCGCATTGGGTACGTACACGCAGGGGCAAGGAGGGCAGGCGGGTGTCCCCTCAACGTTACTTGTAGCAGTCCTTGTTGTGATGGAGAAACCGTACGTGGTTCTTGTGTATTTCGCCACTCCGGCGGTCTACCCCCTGCTTTTGAACGTTTTTTTGTGACTTCTTGGATTGCAAGCCGAACAAACGTTTCATCGTCAGGACGGACCGTGTCTTTTTCCAGTGTGCGTGTTACTGAGTGTCTCGCTTTTTATCGATGTCGTATGCAAATAGCCTTGGTATTGTCGTGTCTGTCTGCGTGATAATTGTACCAGGCTCGTACGTTCTTGATCTATCCAGTCATCCTCTTGTCGTCGTATTTGTAATTCTCATCGAACGTAGGATATGTCAGTCAGCGTTAGTTGCCGGGGGGTTTCGTGTGTAGACTTACTTAAATTTATGGGTTTGAGGGTTTGTTTGCCTACTCCGGGATGAATTTTGTTACGGGAAGGTATGTGATTATGGAGGTCAGCGAGCCGGAGAGAGAAATACTATTGACGGAACCCGGACAAATCACAAAAACCAACGGGAAAAAGAGTATTTATGGTGGCGAATGAATCAATCAAGCGGGATTTTCGGGAACATGAGGGACAGACGAGAGGTCTGGCATGCGTCGTATCGGATAATAATGTATGTGTACAAAACACGATTTTCCGAGGTTTCTCGCCGGCCTCCTCTCGCTTTCATTTTTTTCTTCTTGTTTTTTGGCGCTTGCACAGCAAGATGGATAGCCTGCATCCTGCCCTTGGGACATAGTCCGGGTAAAATGGCATGTGGGCGGAACAAGTCTTGGTGCACGTGCAGCAGTATTTTTCTACAAGGTTTTCAAGAGGAGGGCTTTTGGGGAGCAATGCAGCTTACGGTCGGATTAACACAAAGGGCACCAAAATGGCGCCAGGAAGAGAGAGGACGGTGGTGGCACTATCGTGTGACCTGCTTATTGGGGTCACCGAGAAGTTCGGGTGGGATTCGGTTGAATACATGTAGTCTAGACTTGTAACGGCTCTTTTTTTGTTTTGTTTGGATGTGTGTGCGTCGTGAGTTTTTGTGCACACACACCGTTATAGTATTGGGCTGTGATATTTATCATCCGGTGTTGCTCAGCGGACGTATCCGTCAAACCAAGGATAGGACGGCAGAGGCAGACCTCAGTCTTACGGACGATAGCAGGCATCAGTTTGGCAGGATGTCAACCGAAGTTACAAATAAATGGTACCGAGAGAGTAAGGTGATGATGGGGAAAGTCTCTTTCGTTCGTGTCCCGTCTGTTGTTGCTACTTTTTACCATTTAATGTTGAGAAAAAGAGTTTTACCAGTCGTGTATTCAGGGAAGGAACACCGTATTGCATCTGAGGGTTGTTCCGTCACAAAAAGAAACCAAGACGTTCACATACTACACACCCTTTTTCTGACCCTGACGGATTGTTGTTGAAGAATTTTATTGGCACGCCCGGGACTACAGAGATAGATAGTCTAGACTACAACCTGTCAATTACTTTGTGCTTCAATGTGTAGATTCTTAGTCTATACGCAGCATACAGATGGAGTAATATGAGGTTGCTTCCTGCGCAGAATGAAGTGCAAATGTGTCCCGTTGGTGACACAAGACACCGCACCCCCTGGATCGATTGTCAAAGTTCGAGTTTGACTCCACGCAGAAGAGGATGCCAACACTAAATTGGTGCGTTTTCGGAAGGAACGACCTCGCCGAGATGGTTCCAATGCCGCCATTTTCGGCACCGCCACTCCTTCTGCTGTGGAGTAATCATCGAGCTTAGAAAATGTCCAGGTCCAGAGGTTGTGGTATGCTTCAGCTATATTACGTAAATTGTGCCACAAAACACAAAACCTTTTCTCTCTAATACCCTACCGACCACAAGAAAGAAGGAGAGACGGACGACGTGCTACTGACTACCAGGCAGATAGAAGGCAGAGATTAGGACTCCGGCTCTTCTACACCATCTCTCCTGTTTTACGGAATCAGTGCACTATTTACAATTCATGACATGTTGTTAATAAATCTCAAGTGCATTGATTGGAAGTACGAAATATCGTATTTCGTTCAGATCGTGCGCAGTGAGGGGACGTAACCTCAAGGCAACAACCTGGAGCAGAACCCTCCCCTATCTACACAGTACATATGTACATATCTACCTTTCTCTCCCAGCGGCTCTCCCTCTCTTAGCTGCTATACTGCTACTGGGGATGAGCATTTCTTGAAAGGGCCGCGCGGCTGGCTGGCCGCCTTGTGTTACATGGCTGGTCGCCTTTGAAAATGCGCGAAAAAAAAAAAGAAACGCTTTTCAAGAAAAAAAAAAACCCAACGGCCGTTAATTCCCAACGGCCAGTTCACATATTTGGCGCCAAAAGCAACGGCGCGGATGGATGCCTGCCGCCCCCCCTACCGCCACACGGCACTCTCACACTCTCAGCTCTTCTACAGCAGTACTATCCAACCAACCCTCTCCGAAGAACTCGCAGCCATGTCTTCCCAGACCTCGTCTTCCTCCATGCAGAAGCGCCGCGACATCAAGGCCGGGGTCGACCCCACCGACCTCCGGCGACGACGCGCCGATACCGCGCTCAGCCTCCGCAAGCAGAAGAAGGAATCTGGCCTGGCCAAGCGGCGAAACACCATGTCATCATCATCATCAGCCGCTGCTTCTGCTGCTGCCGGCGCCGCCATCCCTCACTCAGCCGGCGGCCCGGCCGCCGCGCAGGAGGACGCGGCACAGAAGCCGGTTTCCGCGGCGGATGTGCCCGACCTGACCAGGGCGCTGGCGGCGGGCGCAGGCGGCCCGGCCGCGAGGGTGGAGGCCGCGAGAGGCCTCCGGAAGGTGCTCTCTCTCGAGACCGACCCTCCCGTGGCGGAGGTTATCCAGGCCGGCGCGATGCCGCTGCTGGTGCTCTGCTTGGACGAGCACAGCAGCACGGACTTGCAGGTGAGTCGTGTGGTTCTCTTGGATTTGCAGCACTGCTGTTAGCGCTACCTAGGCTGCTGTAGTCTGTACTTCTACATACGTGTGTGTGTGTGTTTTTGTGTTTTCGTCCTACTTTATGTAGGTGTGGATAAAAACGGATGGATGGATGCCTCATGGATGCATGCAATTTCAGAGTAGGCTAATATAACTGGGTTGTCCGTTCGACCATTCGACCAAGCAAGTACACAGCTTGCTGTAGGCGTTCCCGTATCGCGCACACACAAAGCTCATAGCATTTTGGACGCGGGAGAATGGGAAGGTGTTGGCGGAATTGTGAGTCCTCCAGTTCAGCTGGAGTATTCAGTGGTCGTCACAAGAGGGAGCGCTGCCATCAGCATGGCATCGGTTGAACAGCAGCATATGAACTGAAAATACATTCGGTACGTATGCATAGCAGCAACCACCGCCACCACCTCCAACCCTCTCGCTGGACTTGGCATCTCGCCACACAGCTAGCCTTCCATCCCCAAAACCTCCGCCAATGGGCATGTACAGTTCACCACCTAACACGCTCTGCATATGCCCGACTCTCATCTCTGTGTCGGGTGCTTTTTTGTGTTCGTATTTTCGGTTGCAGAGCGTTTTTTTTTCTGTCCCCGCCAGTGTTTTACATGCTGCACATGCGTTGACAACGTGCGGAGTTTCGCGGAGTTTCTTTGAGAGCACTTGGCGCACAGCAGTATCATATTCGAATAAATAGCGTAGGACTTTTCGTGTGTCATCATCCCCAACGAATTTTGTTGCGCGCGTCGGACGCACGCCACTGCTGCATTTTTTCCCTACCCGCCGGCCGCAGTTTGAGGCGGCCTGGGCTCTGACGAACATCGCTTCCACCTGCAAGACGGACGCAGTCGTGCAGCACGGTGCGGTGCCCGCCCTCGTGCGCAACCTCCGGCACCACAACCAGGACCTCCGCGAGCAGTGCGCGTGGTGCCTCGGCAACATCGCCGGAGACTGCGCCGTGAGTATTAAGTATTTTCGTTTCGATCGCTATTATCATTTTCGAGTTCCGGGAACAAGTATGGTGTTTTTGCCCGTGTCGCTTTTTGCTGCAAGCGAGGCCGACGTGTACGGGAAACTCTGGACCGGTGCCCAACAGCAGTGTTTTCTCTTGTTTCGTTTCTACCTTTGATTCATTTGTTTGTTCTTGAAGGGCTGTCTGTCGCCCAAACAGCTAGCGCGGGTTTTCGAAAGACATGAACCGTTCGTTCTTGGCTGTTTTTTGTTTGTTTGCAATTTCAAGCGCTTTCTTGTTTACGGATGGTCAACGGCCTATGTAGGTGTATGTTTTCTACCTTGAGCTCCAGGTTGGTTTGGGGACTTTGTTTCCGCTGCTTGAAACATGGGCTCGTGTATCGCACAGAGCGGGGAAGCTCGCTCAAGCTCATGACCCACTCCCTATACAACAACACTCAAAACGGCGCAGTTCTGACCTCAACTCTGGATGTATCTCTCATTTGTTGTCTCGACGGTCGTCAGGAGCTCCGTGACGTGGTCCTGGGTACCCCGGACGCCCTCGAGGGGTTGCTGCTCAATGTCGTGCAGCCGGCCACGCCGTCGTTGCTGAGGAACTGCGTGTGGGCTTTGAGCAACATGTGCCGCGGGAAGCCGCAGCCCGACATGTCCCTGCTCGCCCCGGCCTTGCCGGTGCTGCTGAATCTGCTGTCGTCCGACGACTCGGAGGTAGAGTTTTCTGCTGTGACAGTCGATATCACCTCCCTCCCCCCTGGGCGCCGATGTTCAATTCAAAGCCTTGATTTTTCCACAGCGGAAAGAGCGGAGGCGCCGAAAACGGTGGTGTTCAATTCAACCGACTCGTCGAGAGCTTTCTGAAAACGTATCGGGTGATTCATGCGTCTTTGTCGTCGTGGGGTGGTCGAGCCGTGAAGATCGGTTCGGGGTGTGTGGTATCTTGCGTCACATGTCACCTACGGGAGGCGGCTGTGCTTGCTACGAGACTACGAGACACAGTGTTATGAAGAGTTGCTGGGCAATCGGAACGCCCATCCGAGTGTACGACCGCAATAGAGTGGGGGGGAGGCATTCTAAGCACTGGTCCGAAGCATGTGCGCATGTCCGAAACCTTTTGAGGGTTGTTAGCGTCAAAAACAGGTAGACGGCAAGGAGCTTTCGCGGGTCGGCCATTTGATGCACACCTCCGAGTTGCGTGTCCGAAATCTAGAACGTCGTTTGGTTGCACCGAGAAGAAGCGGACTTATCTCTCACTCTCTGCCAACTCCCTCTGTGCGTATAGCTGCGTCTTTATCTCGGAAACGATCAGACTCAAACTGGCCGGATCGACTTTGGTCTCTTCCCCGTGTTGCTGACTGATTTGTTCTCCGCTTCTCCCCTGTTCTTACCGCACGACACAATCTTCTTCGCTTTGCCGCAACTCGCAGGTGTTGGTAGACACCTGCTGGGCCTTGTCGTACCTCTCCGATGGCACCACCGAGCGCATTGAGACGGTCATCTCGTCCGGTGTCGCGCGACCCTTGACGGCGCTGCTCCAGCACGGGGACAGCAACGTGGTGACCCCGGCCCTGAGAACGCTCGGCAACTTCGTCACGGGCAGCGACGTGCAGACGCAGGTGATTATTGTTTTTCTCGTCGTTTTGTTGGAACACCTCTGCTTCGTGTGGTGTGAGGGAGGGTAGCTCTGGCGGCGGGATGAGCCCGCCGATCGCGAAGGTGCACACATGCCGCCCGTCGGTGGTCTCCTGGCAACTTTATCTGGTGTAGTACACAGCGATATTTCAGTTGCCGAGGTGCGTTTTTGATTGGGGGGGAGACACACCATCTGCCCCGTTGCCACTTTCTTCCATTTGCTTGTTGCCGTGACTCCGTGTCTGGGCAGAGAGTTCATGCAGCACCTCTCACAACGTATGGCCGACCAACACGCATGTCAGAGCCTTCGCGATGAACTGCTGTGGACTGGATTGGACACCTCTTGTGTACTTTTCTGTTGGGTGTGGCGTCGTGATAGGCGAGGGTCTTGAGAATCAAGGCATGGTGTCCATGCAGAGTCGCACCCCCCACCACCCCTCCTTGTCAGCCTGTCGCGACGCTTCGGTCCGGCATTTGCACTACGGCTAACAAACCCTCGTGTGATGCGGCGTGTTTTTCTTGTCGTGTTTCTCGAGCAGGCGGTTCTGGACCTGGGCGTTCTTCCCCACCTCCAGTCCTTGCTACGCCACCCGAAGAAGAATATCCGCAAGGTGACCAATCATCTCACTGCTTGGGACGGGGGCAGGGTCATGTTGCCCGTTGCACGTGTGCAAGTCGTACGCAGACCCGCGGTGCATTTTTTTCCCGGAACAGAAATATAAGGGGGCAGCACAATTGAGTGTGTTTTGCATTTTTTGTTTTATTGTTGGGCAAAGAGCAAAAGCCCTAGGTGCTTTGAAGTTGCCTCGGTTGAGCCCATGGGTATGTGTTGGCATTTTTGTTCGTCCGGTTGGCCGCGTCTGGTCTTCCCGCAGCTTATGTACATACAATCTTCCCACCCAGCCCATAGGCGACTGATTCACAGAGATATGCATAGAGGGCAAACGTTTCTGTCGTGTGACGAACCTCTTTTGTACACCTCCCGCGCGCGTGTGTCCCACGAACAGGAGGCGTGCTGGACTCTGAGCAACATCGTCGCGGGAACGTCGCCCCAGATGGCGTCGGTGTGCGACAGCCCAGGGCTCCTCGGGGGAGTGATCGAGCTTCTGTCCGGCGACGTATGGGAGGTGCAGAAGGAGGCCAACTTTGTCATCAGCAACGTCGCCACTGCAAGCGACGGTGAGCGAGCGGACGCGCGCAGCGCGGCTGGGTCGTCTGCCGCCCGCCTATTTTGCCTGACTTTCGTTGGTGTTTGCGCGTTTGAGCGCCGAATCTCATCGGTACTGTAAAGTAAATAAAACTCGTGGTAAAATTTGGATCGCGGTCGAGATATTTAGCCTCATGGCACTGCGGTTATTTTCTTTCAGGTGGCAAGCAAAACACACCGACAAAGTCCGTCAGTGATGCGTTGTTGTTTGCGTAAATAGGTGATGTATAGTTGTCGGCCACGGGAAACAACCAGACTTGACCCATTTTTTTTTTTTTTATGGGGACTGACTGGCCCATATGCGTGGTCTGTGTGATCCCGTCCCGCGCTCTTTTCGTACACGGGTACTATTTAGTTGACAGACAGCATTGACGACCTCTAACAACAGTCGACAGACACGTCTCACACACTAACCTCACCATCGTCCCTTATCGTACATGCATCTTGCTCGGTTACAAACTCGGCGGATCTTCTATCGTGGGCATGCAGCGTCGCGAGTGAGACAACTCGTTAACCTGGAAGCGATCCCGGCACTATCTTCGATGCTCGACCGTGCCGACGCGAAGGTGATTTATTGGTTCATTGATTGCTCATGAAACCGCGAGGATATTGAGCTTGTTTTTTGTGGGGGGTACGTGGGGCGTAGGGTAGGGTAAGGGTTACGACGTGGGGTGTAGGTTAGGGCAAGGGTTACGACGTGGGGTGTAGGTTAGGGTAAGGGTTACGAGCCCGCCAGTTCCATTTCATCGACAACAAATGAATTCCTCGCAAAGACGGTCGAGCTGAATGAGTGAACTTTTGGAACGACGAGCGCTTTATGTGTGCGGCGGCATTCTAGTCTCGTGGGCTGTGTGTGTGTGTGTGTGTGTGTGTGTGTGTGTGCTTTTTTTTCCAAACATGGTGTTCTGGTCGAGTCCTCGCCCTTTTTGGATTGGTTCTGCTGTGCAGCCGAATTCTTGTGGCAGACAGGCTCGATACCTTCGTATTTGTTGGTGCGAGGTAGTGAACGCTGCCACGGTACATGACCCGGCAACCATGGGAGTTTTTGCACAAGAGTTTGTCCGTTCCCGCTTTCGTTAGATAACTGTCTTACGGAAATGACCTGACCGGATAGTGTACCAACAACTTTCGTGATCGCTATGTCGAGCTGCGTCGACAACTGCACATATTTGAGAACGTGGAGGTCAGCTTAGGAGAGGTGAATCGCACAAGCTTGACATCAGAGGTCGTTTCTATAGAACTGCATGCATCCATCCCTCCGCTTGTGTTTGACGTGGCTGCGCTCGCGAACGTGTGAAACGGATTTCACTCACAGGCGATTCTGGTGGCGCTCGATGCCATATCGGCGATCTTTGCTCTGGACAGCGAGGACAACGGGCTCCCGTGGGTGCAGATGTTCGACGAGTCCGGCGGGCTCGACCGTCTCGAGCAGCTGCAGGAGCACGAGAACAGGTGGGTTACATTTTGTTGCAGATTTTATGTACTCTTTTTGTCTCGGTACGGTTTTGCTTCTGTCGTTGGGCTGGGCTGGGCCGCCAACCAAGACAAAACGAAAAGAGGTAGCAATTATCGCAAGCTGAGCTAGCCCACGGCGTCGGTGAACGAACCGTCGTTGTATGTTCGGCTCGTTCAAGACGTGATTCGCACAAGTGTCGTCGCTGTAAATTTATTTTGAGTGTACGAAGCTGCGATCCATGTCTCATATCGTCCATCCCGTTTCGTTTCCGGAGACCACAACAAGCTGACGAAAACGCTGCTGTCGGATCCTCCCTTCTCCCGGAACAACACACAAACATCAACACAAACACACAACAGAGCCGTCTACGACAAGGCGATCGAGATCATCGAACGGTTCTACGGGTGCGAGGACGACGACGAGGAAGACGCCCACGTGGCGCCGACGGTCGTCGACGGAGCCTCGACATTCTCTTTCGGAGCGGCAGACGCCGCGACGCCGGGCAAGACGGCGTCGTCCACTTGCGGCGCAGAGATGAACAGCTCCCCTTGTGGGGGCGGTGCGGGCATGCCAATCTTTGGCTCCCCTGTGCGAGCCCTTAACTTCGCTTAGAGTTTTGTTTTGTTTGGTGTGGGTGTTGGACGTCGCGCGTGTCTTCTTCCTTTGTGGCTGCTGCTGGTGTATCATAGGTAGGCCTTCTGAATGTGGTAGTCAACGGTCTCTAATCAACACAGTTTTTTGGTTGGGGAGTTGCGGTGTACTAGCAGAGAGTACAACTCCAACTCCTGTAGACGAAAAACATGTACCATCATCATACATTTTCCATGGCAGGCGGAACGAGTAGTTAGCGTTAGTGTTTAGGGTAGGGATAGGTATATTCAAGACGTACGTGTACGGCTTAGCAGTGAGTGAATGCATGTTATGTGTCGTCGTGTGCGCGTCTCTCTCTCTCTCGGAGAGCCATACAAAAAGAGCAACAACAATGCGGGGTGGGTATAGCGTGCCTAGTAGGGACCCTTGTTCCCAGCTAGGAAGACCGTTCAGATCTGGCCCCGCCGGCATTTGGTGAAGTTTGTACAAAATGACTTGTGGACGGAGGAGACGAATTGTTTTCGGGTGATAGTGATAGCTAGCGAAGAGGGAGGGAGGGCACGCCTCCGTTGTCTATTTGCTTGGAGGGATAGACGGGTAACGGAGGGCGATAGCCTGGAGAGAAGGGAAGGAAGGGAGGAGCAATGGCGATTGTCGATCGCGAGAAATGCGTGCGACTGACTGCACTGCTGCACAGGTAATATCTAGCAATGACATACATTGACTGACTGCACGAGCAATAATTGATAATGCACAAATTGTTTTTAGTTCAACGAATGCGCGGCAATGATTGGAAACCTTGCGGACTGTCTGCACCCCGGGCGGGAGACTGTGTGCACCCCGGGCCGGATTTCTTTGGGTGGTTTGAACTTCCGGACAAAGACGAGAAGTTTTTTCGTCTGATTTTTCTGTGAAGGAGGAAATTGGTTTGTTGTTGGGGCACAATTAGCTGCGTTTGGCTCTCCGGTGTTGTTGCAAGTATGGCCTCGCCTGGCAAATGTCGCTCGAGCTGACACCCGGGTGGCTTGGTTCCTGTCATCTCAATCAAGCATAGGTGTGGGATGGCTTCCTCAATGAAGTGTCTAGCTTGGGTTACGCTCTCTAAGCTGGTGCAAGGATGGCTTTCTCCGGCAAGAACGGAGGACACTTTCATGCCAGGATATATGCATACATACCATGCGCATGTTGATAAATACACCATACTTCGCCGCCATGGGCAACTGTATATAGCCGATTGTCACATATCACGACAACTGGGGATCACTTGATACCTGAAGGAAGTATCTGATGCTGAAGGATTGCTCTCTGGAAGTTTTGTCAGAGACGTACTACGGCTTCTGGTGCCTTGTAGTACCCCCCCTCGCGTTGGAGTGCACCATGAACTACATCTATCTCCTGACCGGTCGCCCCGGTGGTCTAGTTGGTATCCTCGAAACCTTCCAGGGGGCAGGTCAGGGGTTCGAATCCCGGCGTAAGTGAGTTTTTCTCTCGCTTCCGCTTCGGGCCTAGTAGATAGCGCTAGTTCGTGTGTACACAGAGGGAAGGGAGTGCTGAACTCTCCTCGCATTAGAAATCGAAGGCAAAGTACCGCAGGAGGGGAGGGTAGAGAGGGGCTCTTCTGTGTGACGGGTTGGAGTAAACGGCACTATAGTCCTGTGAGCGCTGATTTGAAGTGAAGACGAAAAAACAAAAATACAAAAAAACAAAATCTCCTAGCATGTTTTAATTCGTGTCATCGAGGCCAAACAAACTCCATGAACTGCTGCTACCAGGTAGTAATCGATCGATGTATACCAACCACCCAAGGTGGTCAAGGGATCAGTCGATCGGTAGATGAACATTATTGGACATCATCCGCAGCAACCGTTATTGGAAGCCTGACCAGTCGCCTCGGTTGATAACGCCAGTCGCACTCCCTTGGAAGAAGAGCCGGTGTGATGTGCGCTTTGTTCTCTCGCCTGTAATCTCGTTGAAAAGGCTGCGGCGCTCCGCCTTTCATGCAAGAAAGTTGAACAGAGGTGGAGGAGGTCAAATTCCAGGTCACCTTGTTGGATGTTGTGGTTGAGGTGGTTGTTGTTGTTGTTGTTGTTATTGTTGTTGTTGAAGTGCCCCAGATATGGTTTTTGTGCACTTTAAGTTGTGAGGGGACGTTGTTGCCCACACCACTCACCCTCTCACCTACCTCATGCCTGGCCCGAAAAGCTCCTCGTCGCACAAGAGTTTCTGGATGAGGCACGCGACGGACATCTCGAAATCACCGTTGATTGCGTCTTTCGCCGAGACGTCGCTCCTTTCGTCCAAAGGGGCATCAAAATCAGGTCCGTATCGATCGGCCAGGAGGACGAGACAACCGGCCACCGAGTCAAGCAGCAATATACGTCAACATACACGCGTCAATATAGATTGTTGTTGCTTGTTTCCCAAAAATATTACGATGAATGGAGCACGTACCGCCGAGCAGACGCTGTGGGCAAACAAATGTTTATTCTTGTAAGCATACCTGAGTGACCCCGCTGATCCCTCCCGCTACATACGCCATGCCGGCTCAGAGCATCCGTTTGGGTCGGCCGTTCGAGAATTAAGTCAGAGTTATATACCCCAATCATGCTTTCAGACCACAACAAGTATCAAAGCCTCACCGAGACGTTCTTGCAGAGAGAGGTCAATTTCAGGATGAATGCAAACATACGATTCAAACAAGAATGCTGCCTCACCAAGCGACGAATCTGTGCGTTTCGACGAAGCTATCGATGTAGGACACGTCAACCTTGGCCACTTCGAGGTCAACCTGGGCAGTTATTTCGATCACGCCGGAAAGGGCAATCATTCATGGCAGAGCCATTCAGGGTAAGGTAAGTACGTGTAGGCATGCATGAATGTATGTGTATGCTATTCGTCTTCCTCGTGTTCACTTCAAACCCTCGATTCGATTTCGATATATTCTGATGTCACACGACTACCTCCAAACATCACCACGCCCGCGGCCTCCGTTTCCAAATGATATCAATTGGTGCAGAAACCACGCGCCAACTCCCACTCCTCCAATGATTCATGACGCCATCTACCCTAAACGTGAGTTCCAGAGAGCTTTGGGGATGTTTCCCGTTCTACAGTATACCTCACTGAGTTCGACTGACCAAATACTGATTTATCCGATCACAACAACTTCTCCCACACCGTTGTTGGTGACGTATTTTGCGAGCACTGCACGGATGGACAGAGCGATGCTGTTGGCCTGGGTCATGTTCACTAGCTCGTAGAAGACACCGTCGGCGCCGGGGATTACCACACTCGAATGCGTCACTTATGAAACGCACTCATCTCCTCAAATGGCAAAATGCACGATGGTGGACTTCTACTAGTAGAGATACTCTTCATTCGACATCTTCAGATGATTCCATGTTGAAGACTTCCGAAGGACAGCGAATGAACCTTGCCTTGCTCCTAGCAATACCTACGGCGTGTGTGTGCCTTTTGGTCTACTCTGATTGATGATACCAAATGATCATCGAGTCGTTGCGGATTCATTCCCCGTCTTGAGTGATACGTAAGAATGTATTTGAAATATTGCATTAGCCAGCTGTTGCACCTTGTTCCCTAGGAGAACCACCGGCAAGCTGCTGCCGTTGGGAAGCGTGATGTTGGCGTCCAGCTCCTGTTTCCACTAGCACCCGGGAATCCGAAGAACAAAATGTATTTTGACAATCACAATCACTCCATTTCTGTAGTGTATCGTCCATTTCGTTTCAGGGGGGGTTTGCTCTGCGTACCTGTGATTCTTTCGTGTCGTCAGTGCAGGTCATGTCCACCCCTACGCACTTGGTTCATTGTGGATAGATTCACTTCCTCTTCCGAAGGAAATGCGTTGCGACAGAATCGAACAAACCCGAACCGTCACATCAGTCTTGAATTGTATGAAACAATCCGGTCGAGGTCAGCCTACAGTGTCTGAGACATTACCATGTAGTACATACTCCAATAGTTCCCGTCAGATAGTACGGTGACACTGAACGAATGGTACGTGCCTGGAGTAACACACTCAGTCGTAGGTTCAACGTTGGTTATCCACCTACTAACCTTTGCGGCGGAGTCGAACGTTTGGGGGCGAGATATGTCGTAAACGACCAACGCACCAAGCGCCCCCTTGAAGTAGGCCTGGTTTTGATTGACAATGGAGCACGTTATAGAATTCAGAACGTATTGACGGAAAGATGCCACCCTCGCGATAGCTTACCGCCAGTGCTACACGTGTTTTAGTAATGTATTGTCAGGATCTACTACCAAGAGGACGTTGAATCTATGGCTATCCAATAGGGGTTCGTTCCACGATAGATTGAAATGATTAACTACAGCAGAGTCCGCACCGACAAAATAGAAACGTTGTGTAGCCTCCGCACGGAGAACTTCTCGATCCAGGGCATGCTGTCGGTGGGGAACCACAGTCAATTGAGCTTTTGTGGCTATAGCGTCACAGCTCTCAAGTACTAGAAATTCCAAATCAAGACGAAACGGAAACGAATTTCTGGTTGGTACACCACACGTGGAACTCATACGAATGTATATCAGACTTGTAGAACAAGGCAACCATGGAGTTGATGGCTTGCTATGTGGGGGGTAGATCTCTGATACCTTTATTCTCGTAAGGGCACACGTGGATATTCGTGAGCATTCCGTCCGGCAACTTGTTCTGCAGTGAATTGCGCTTGAAGTCGATTTCTTGTCATCAGCTCATTCCCTCACTCTGTTCATTTTCCTTGCGCGATCTTGCCCCGCAATATCCCATAGCTGTACGCGCACGGTAGTACCCGGAAACGATTCGCTCTGATCGCCGTTGAGGGCAACCTCCTTGATGAAAAAGTCCACCCCAATTGTTGGTCGGTGGGTCGGCGAAAACTCGTCGTTCACGAATCTGACGGCGAATCAGGAGAGCGGAGGCGAGCGAACCGTGATTGAGTAGAGTGATACAGAAGAAGCCTGTGGATTCATGTGTGCAGTGGGCGCACCTCGAGTTTTCAGACACGACACACGGTCTGTCGAACACCTGGCCAAGCAAAAAGACGCCAACCCCAGCAACGCTTCGACCTCAGTCCCCCGTGCCGCCAATATATATATCACTGTTGTTTCGGTTTTCAGTTATTATTTGTCATTCGTATGCGAACAAGCTTTTCATGCGTCGCTCTCCGGCAGAAACTGAGCAATTCCAAGGCAACGATCAATGCGGAGAGAAGGGCTTGCATGTATCGGTGACAGAGAGCAAAACGGCCATAATGTCGCCAAGGGTTCGAGGGAGTTTTGCAGATTTCCACTTCAACGACCAGGAATCGTCGTCGAATATGTTTTCAAGTCTAATCTTCAGTATCACCAGAAAGGGTTGGTGGAAATCCGCGAGTGAGTGTACAATGTCAGCAGCAAGGATCGTAGCCGTTGAGATACAAAACTGTATTCGTAATTTTTCATTTTGGTTCGTTGAGGTTCGCTGGGCTCTTCGAGTCAAAAACACGCCAGCTGTATGAGCTGATAGCTTGGGGGGCGTCACTGATGGCAGCTGAAAGCTGATTGATTCACACCAACACGTGCTTTACTTTCGTCTTGTATCGCGCCTTGATGACACTACTATAATACAATGCTCTGGTGAGTTCATTCCGCAGGCGCGCGCGCCTTGTGGAAGTCTACAGATTTGAGGTGGGCGATTTTCGAAACGAGTCGATTTTCGTTGAGCCACAAGCAGGCTTGAAAATACTGCGTGTGTTAGTGGTCCGATTTTCGAACTCTTCATGCACCTTTGCTTACGGCTAGACCTACGCATTTTCAGGGCCCCAGGTAAATCAATTAAGTCGGGTAGGATATATCGGTGAAGAGATGCACTGAAGTCGCCGGCCGCACGCACTCAATTTGGCTCTAACTACCCCATCGTGAGGGTTTCGTTCCTGCCTATAAAAAAGGACACTCGTGTAATTCCGCGAACGCTTTTTCGCGGTGATGATACCGTAGGTGACATTGATGTCACATGTTGGAATATTTGGCACTACCGTAGCTTCAGCATTAGGTAGTCAGTTTGACTAGTTCAAATATTGTCAATGTCGCTATGTCATGTAGTAGGTAAAATTCCGTATGGTCTGTCATACTCGGAATATGGAGACATGGTTGATTTTCTGTGTTTCATATCCAGAAATAATCTGCATAGCCTAGATTTCCAGAAATATGTCATAGTGCAAGTAGCTCAGACTTGCGTGCTCGGAAATATATATGCATCGGGTAGTTGTCGCAAGTGCCTCTGACTTGTGTGTATGAAAGGATATGTACCGCCGCAAGTAACTCAGACTTGCGTGCTTGAATGAATGAATATTTGTCTGCGCTCAGCAGTCGAATTTGGAAAGTACATTAGTTCAATTGTTGAAGCTGTATTCTGCGGTTTGTCGTACGTCAGTGCAAGTAATCACTTGTGCGTGCAAGTACAATACTTGATGTGCATGCGTGGCACAAGTTCGAGAGCATGGTGTTGAAGTCATCTTTCCAGAAACGTATCCTAGCTTACCAGTACCGTATTCTGAATACGTGTGATTGGTCAACGTTGTCGGATAGGTGTGATTCCATGATTTCGAGGATGAGCGCGTACTCGCCCCATCTTCTCACTCTGCGTCTCTGGGGGTTCTCCAACCCTCTGCTTCTTTGGGGTTTCTCAACCTCTCTACTTCTCCGGGGTTCACTACCCCTCTGTTTCTCTACATTCTTTCTGGTCTCCACTGACCAAGTAATTACATTTCCACCACACCATCTTCTTCTCCTTCGGACCTTCCTGCGCACTCAGAGCCAAGCCTCTCGTACTAAAGGGTCCAGCGGCACAACAAGTGAGTTGGCACGCCGCGCTGCAGCCGTACAGGATACGTACAGGCTTACACGCAGCACTTGAGTTTTTGCCTTTGACCTGTGACTATAAGATTGCACAATCGGGTGCTCTGCTTATGTACATCAGTGGTCATTGCTGCATACGCACGTTCTACTTGCGCGACACACTGCGGAGAGAGCACGCACCAACTCAAGAGTAAATTAGGACTACCCTTTTTGACGACAAACAACAACACCTCTTCGAGAGCCGATACGGGTCGTCAACACCCACAAGCCTACATCCCCAAGATCACACCCGTTATATCGAAGATGATGCCACACAGTCAAACAGTGCATTTTCGGAAAGCTCTCGACGAGACGGTTTCAGAGCTACCATTCGCGGCACCGCCACTCTTTCTGCTGTCGAGTTGTCGTGCTAAGAAAATTGGTCGAGGGGTGTGATATTTTGTGTCAATTAGATTCGAAAATCAATGTTTGACCTCGACAAACTTCAAAAATCCATATTTGGAAGACGTTTCCTGGCGCTGAAGAGGAGGTGTGCACACTCCCCCGGGCCCATACTTCAAAGTTCAAGACTTCACCTGCATGTGCTTTGTTAACTAAATAGTCTGAATCCATTGATGGGAGTGGGGAGATTGGTAATCTACATGGTGGATATTGGGTGTGCTTCCTCTGGAGTTCACCGTGCCACGATGAAGCAATCTGTCTGTGTCGTCCTCGAGATGAAAGTCACCCACTCCTGTGTACACACCAATTCGCGACCGCCGGAAGGAAGGGTTATCGCTTGATTTCCGTGTTCGATGCCCTACCGAGCGTATATCTCGCTCACCTCTGGATGACGCTGGTCTTCCCGACACCAGCATCTCCAACAACGAGGATCTTGATCACGGGCGATGTCTCGGCTGCTGACGACATCGAAAGACGCGTGGAGATGAAGCACTCTTCGAGGAATCGCCTGACGTCAAGAATACCTTGAATGACAATGCAGGGGTGCCCGACTTTGGGTACCTGTCACATTATGACTCTCTCATGTAGCTGAAAGGTGAGCTACACTGCTGTGCGCACTGCTCCCCCCTGTCCTCCGTGTTTGCCTTGCTGTAGGTTGCGCCGCATCTACAGCACATGTACGTGCCGAAACGACATGAGTTGCGCCGCACATTCTCGAAATTGGTCTGTAATACCCACCCTGACTACCCTGAGACAGGCATTCCCAGGGGACATGTGCGGTCCTATTGTAGCCTGACAGTGCACACATTGACGCATGAGTGGGGAACTTCTGCGCCGGTGCGCAATATTTGGCGAAGTGGACAAGATAAAAAACCTGCTCGAACAAGGGTCGAATCCCTGCTCGATGGATGTGAGCCTCTACAGCAGTAAACTACCGCATAGGCGTATGTGGTGGATCCACAGCAGAAAGAGAGCTACATGTTGGCCGTTCAATCCAAAGCCAGCCTTGGTCATGCCGACATCTACACCCACCCGCGATCACAATTGTGCAACATATATCAGAGACATCACGGGACAACATCTGCTTTGTTTGCATTCAAGACTTTGATGACGATATGTTTCGCGCGCACAGCTTCTGCTGTAGACTGGGCGTCGTTGGCTGCACTTCATGGATCTATGACACATCCCAAAAAGAGCTCATCGCCCTTGGCAGACGTTGGGGAAGATTATACCCCTCATGAAGCAACATCACCTGCCCCCCGCTTACGAGTACCGTTTTCGTGTCCGCCGATTGACGCAAGAAGACAGGGGGTACCCGGAGCCCGCACGGCTGGTGGCGTGCCCCATTTTTCAGTTCTTCAGAGTTTTATCCTCACGTTCTCTTTTACGCCAGCGGGCCAACCCCCTCCGCTATGTCGTACGATTTCAAGATATCTTAGAATCTTGGTCGCTCACCATGTTTTCCGAACTATGAAAGGCAGGTGTTGGCGGGAATTGCAGCCGGGCTGTGTTCTGCCATAAGAATCAGACATCGCAGCGCCACACCTTTGCGAAAAGAGGGAATTGTCCTCGACAGACGTTGGGAACGTAGCCTTTGAAGGAAATATCCACATCGCCCATTCGTATTTCCGTGAACGAAACTGACTGCCTGTCAAGTCGCCACACGGGCTGCCTGTCTTGACAACCGTAGAGGACCATTTACTCCCCACAATTCTATACGAATGTCTTTACTCGTAACTTGAGTACGATGGTGAAAGATGCTTGGAAACGAAAGCATCGACACGGTCGACATCACTTGTGTAACGACTCTCGTACTCCTATGTCCCTCGACGCAACAGGACTTTGGCTTATCGGCTCTCCACTACGCGAGTTGGAACGGCCACGTCCGCTGCGTGGAGATATTGTGCATCAACGACCTGGGTCACGACGGGGCCGGACTTCAGCGGAGCTGCATCGATCTTCGGAGCATCAAGGGCTGGACGCCTCTACACCTGGCGGCGTCAGATGGTGTCAACGGTAAATACTGAAATTAGAGTCACCAACGAACCAGGAGGTGGCGATTGTGGACCACTTTTGCTGGAGAGGGTATCGAACCAAGAATGGAAACGTTCAGTGTGAGAGCTTCTTGCTACAACCTGTTCCACAAGACTGTTCGTGAAGCACAATGATCACATCCATTTGGGCAAGCGCAACCAAGCATGCTGTATCATAAGCGTGAGGTGGTCCTCTCCTTTTGCATGGTACAGTCTCCTGCAGGCGAGATGATGGGCAGACTTTGTGTTTGACGTTGGATGTTCTGATCGTCTGAGGAACTGTCATGTGCCTTTAGCGATACTTCTTTGGGTTGCTTGACGTTAGGCACGCATCGTTTCCCCGCCATCACAACCGACAAGTCTACGGTTCATACGCAATTCCACTTCGTCAGGCATTCCGTGGAACATTCTGGTTTCCGATGCGGTGTCAATGCATCAATGCAGCCTTCATAACGAAGTTGGTACATAATATTTTACGCAGGAATGAAATGTATTGACGCACTCTTGCGAGCCGGGGCCGATCGCAGCATCCGAGACGTGGACGGCAAGACCGCTCTGGAAGCTGCTATTGATGCTGGGAGAGATGACTGCGCTCGTGCTTTGAACCTCGAGATTGGTAACGCCAAAGTACGTCTGGCGAGGTTCATACGCAACTGTTGCTTGTTGTGAAGCCTTCTGGAACACCTGGACTTTGTTGGCCTTTGACCTCTAGCGACCAAGTATTGATCCGGGGGATGCTTCTTCAATCTTCTTTTTCTCGGAGAGCAAACTTCCCGAATCGTAGGTCGATCCTTTCGGGAAAATATACTTCGGCAAGGGACAGAAGCGAGCGTGTGTCGGGTGAGAATCTGTGTAGCTGTGTACAGTTCGCTGTGCTTGCATCGACGTTCTCTTCGTCGCTGAAACACGTAGTGGAAAGTTTTCATGTGCCACATACACCACGTACTCCTACGAAGGCGACAGGTCGCCGGAGCATGTGGTTGTGCCCAACTACCTACCCGCCGTTCCATGCGTTCAGATCCTCTGCATTCCGATCAGTCTCATTCACCCACATTTGGCTCTGTTTCTTTTCGTGTTTGCAAAAGAATCTTGCTGATTATCGGAAAAAGATGGAAACGAACCTCAAGGTACAGCGGGCGCAACGGATGCTGGATACGCCTGGAGAGCCGCGGAAGGTGAGGCAGAGACGTCTTCCTTCTCACTCCGCTAGGCTATGCGCTTCGACCATGTGCCGTTTGGCAGAATTGTCCCCTAATCCCACCAAGGGCCAGTCGTTTCAGCCCTTTACGTTGTAAGCAACATCTTAAAGCTTCACAATTAATCTTCAACATCTTAGGAATGTAGGTTTGTGGGTGTTGCAAAAATCTTCAAGATCTTCGGAATGTAGGCTTGTGGGTGTTGATTATTGTCCCGTATCGGTTCTTGAAGAGGTGTTGTTGATTGTCGTCGAAACGATTTGTCCTAAATTTCTTTTGAGTTGATGCGTGCTCTCTCCGCAGTGTGGTGCGCAAGTAGAACGCGCGTATGCAGCAATGACCACTGATGTACATAAGCAGAGTACCCGGTGGTGCAATCTTGTAGTCACAGGTCAAAGACAAAACTCAAGTGCTGCGTATGAGCCTGTACGTATCCTGTACAGCGAGGCGTAGCAAATATACTAGTTGTGCCGCTGGACTCTTTGGTACGAGAGGCTTGGCTCTGAGCACGCAGGAAATCCGAAGGAAAATAAGGTTGGTTGGTAGAAATGCTGCTTGATCATAATGTAGAGAAACAGAGTGAAATCACAGAGATGGATCTCTCCATAAACGCAGAGGGGTGGAGAACCCCATAGAAGCAGAGTGAGAGGATGGGGCCAGTGCGCGCTCATCCTCGAAATCATGGAATCACGCCTATTCGGCATCGTCGACCAATCGCGCATGTTCAGAATACGGTACTGGTACGCTAAGATACGTGCCGGAAAAACATGACTCCAACACCATGCTCTCGAACTTGTGCCACGTATGCACATCAAGTACTGCTGTACTTGCAAGAATACCTGGTCACTTGCACTGACGTACGACTAAACACAGAATACAGCTTCAACAATTGCACTACTTCCAAATTCGGCTGCTGAGCGCATACGAATACTAATATTCAAGCCTTCAAGCACCAAATCTGAGCTACTTGCGGCGGTACTATCTGGAAATCTAGGCTATGAATATTCTGGATATGAAACATGGAACATCCACCAACTATGGGTGGCTCCTTGTTCCGAGCAGGACAGAAAAATTTGTTAAATATCTACGACATGATACAGCAACATTGCCAATAATTGAACTACTAGTCAAGCTGACTACCTAATGCTAAGCTACGATAGTGCCTTGAAATATTCCAACATGCCCCCCTCAACGACGCAATGTCCATTTCCAACGAACAACACAGCGTGTGCTGAATGGAAATTCCTCATAGATACGTATGTATCCGTGACAGACAACACCGGTCTGGATATGCATAATCTGATGCCGTACAAAATCCTAGCTATTACATTGCTCCAATGGCGTCATTTTAAACACATAAACATATATGACCTCTCGTACGGCGTCCATTGAGTACGATTCCATGTGCAAGCTGACTACAGTACAGTAGTATTGATGATGCACGCCTTATCGACTCAGTACTGTAAACTCATCCTCAAGCACGTTGTTGATTTGGCGTAGTACGTCTCCGATACAACAGCTAGCACGTGAAATCGTGGAAAACACGGTACTTGCACGAAACAATTCCTACATACGTCACGCAAACCATGCCAAATCCTCTCAGCTGAGTGCGGTGTAAAGATCATATGGATCATTACTGTAGGCGACGGAGCCAACTTGAAGAAAACCGAATTCACGAAGACTTCAGTAGGTAAGACTAGGTAGGTAGGACAGACGTCTGTAGCCTTCGCAAGTTCAATTTTCTTCAATTTGGCTCGGTCACTAAATGACATATACACCGGTAACAAAGGAAGAGGCAGGGGAAAGGCTAGAGATGCCGTCGTCAGTAGATGGTGCGCTATATAAATTCTACGTCGTCGTCTGAAACGTTGTTGCGGACGTGGAGATAGATGGCGGTCCTCCGTGCGGGCGTAGAAACGGGTCCTCCAGATTTATAGCCCGTCAAGGAGAGGCTCTCGCTGCAGCTCGAGTTCCTGGGTGTCGTAGTTGTGCTGCTTCGATCCTTTCTCCGATCAGCGATTCAACTTCGCATAGCGCGCGTCCGTCTTGAACAGCAAGAGTTCCCTCCAAGGTCCTCTCAAGTGAAAAATGTGACATATCGGTGTGTGGTACATGAAGACGACGGAGAGGAGAGCTTGAAGCGATGGCGGCTGGAACGCGGTGTGAGGGCGTGTGGACGTGTCGGGTGTCCCCCGGCTCGATCGTGTATTCTGTCGAGCCCTCGTGACGGGTGACCGGTGTTAACCATGCACGTCCAACAACTAATTTTAGATAGTAGTCCCTCGAAAATATACATCCCACTCGCCCCAACTAGTTGCAAGTGCAGGGACGATGGTTTCGTCCCATTTTTACCATGGTAATGTAGGCTGTACATATGAATCTTGACAGCCTTCAGCCAATTCAGCGTGCTGTGTAGCGATGATATATTCTTGCTGTGCTGTTGCCTCTCTCGTTTCGTGGTGCCTGTAGAGAGAAGTGTGTCCCAGATTGCGTTCTGGGTGGATTCCTGGCTACTCCTAAGATCTCCACTCCTTTGTTGAATATGCCAGAATCTGATCGACGAACGTTTAGTGGATGGCCTTCGTAGTGCCCTTCGCGAAGAGGTCGGCAGGTAGATCTCTCGACGGGACGCGGTGTGGTCTCAAACGTTCGCTTTCAATGAGCTCCGTGGTGAACTACTTCCGCAGCTGAAGGTGCTTTGTCCTGGGACACTCAGGAGCTGTTTCTCACTAGCGATCAAGCGCGTGATCAAGCCGAATCATTTCTGATACGAATGTTGGTGTAACTGATTGAGGAAACCGAGTCCCGACAGCATATCTTGACTGTGGCAGCATTCCCGTGCTGCGTAGGAGATTGAAACCATCTCCGGCTCCGTTGTGCCGACTGCAGTCAGTGAGCGACTGAAGTGATGAGGTCCATGAAATGGGGGCGCAGCAGAATAGAAAAAAGGTATCCACTTGTTGACCTCTTCTTCTGAAGGTCTTGAGGGTTATCTTGCATCTGCCCAAGCTTGGATCATTCCCGCTCCTGTACACGATGTTCAATTCAACTCTGGCCGTTATTTGAGGTACCGGAGTACATGCTTAGCCCTGGATATGTGCGTCTTGCTGGGTTTGCTGCCCGTGTCAGTTCAAGCACGGCGTATGAGATGTCCGAGCGGCAGGTTCGGCTAAAGTACAGAAGGCTTCCGACGAAGCTTTGGTACGTTTTGATACCGTCCTCGTCGAGCAGAGTCTCGGTTGGCTGATCCAGCGATAGCTCTCTCCTCCCTCGCTTGGCGTGCTAACTGGGCTGCAGCCTTGCATGCACATCCGTTCCACGAGTGACGTGGTGTAGTCCGTCTGGCTGATTAGGAAGGTCTCTTGATGTGATATTCATCCCCACGATGAGAGACACCTCTCCGATATCGCTCATGGTAAAGCGGTCCATAAGCTGCTTCTGCTTCTTGACGTAGCTTCTTATCAGGCGATGCCAGGAGAATGCCATCAACACAAGTTCATAGTCTAGACAGTATCCTCCCGCATTTACTGTGATGTACATGTACTGGTCCGTCTTTGTGGCCTTGAACCCCATCGCCAGAAGAGCCTACTCCAATGTGAGATGCCATTGTAGCCCGTGAACCGCTTGCCACTTCAACTTCATGATGAAGGGGTTTTCCTTGGTCGTCAACTTCTCGTATCCAAGATTGTAGGTAATAAGTAGATTCGAATCTTTTGTGCGTTGTCCAGCCTACCACTTCGGTTTTGCGGAAGACTCGCCTCGCAACAAACTGTCGTTTGACATCTAACAAACTTGAGGTCGTTGTTTCTGCGTTGTTCACCGTCTTCCTCTTCGCTTCCAATGATGGCGGCGACGGGGTCTCGTGGTACGGGTGCGTGTGTCAACAGCGAAGAGCTCCAAAGCCGCACTCTCTCATGATGCACGAAGATGAGATAAATCCTTTCAGCGAGCAGGTGATGTATGCAAGCGGGGTGTCCATAAAGAAACTTGTCCAAGCGTTGCCGGGGTGAAGTGTACATAGTGCACATGATGGACGTGGCATTTTTCGCTTGGCTTGATCCAAGACGGTGGGGGCCCTCTACTTTGTCCTGCTGTCCACGAGAAGGAAGGCTGGGGTACTACGAGTAAGCCCCGATTTTCACTCTTGGCCTCTCACCCTCATCAGCGATCCGTATGCTCTCTCGCGTCCATGTCCGTACTTGTGTGTTTCGTGTTTCAACCGACCTTGGTCGAACCATTTCAGAACTTTACAGGGAAGCATGCCGCCGAGACCATCCGAAACCTTGTCATTGCCACAGAACAGGTGCGGAGGAGGTGCACTACCAAAAGGGCAGAGCCGCCCAATTTTTTTTTGCGTAAAGAAAAACTTACGATTCACTCAGGTGGTGAAAGTGGGTTAAGCTCGCCAAATTGCCAAAGAAAACAATATGAGTGCATGGTGGGTGCTCGTGGAGGGTATAGACTTGTCGGAGATCAGACAACGCATTGGCCTAGGCGTGCACTTCGATCGACCGCGTACTCTTTCATTTTCTCACTCCCGATGGAGTACGAGCTTCGGTCATATGATAGAATTTTGGTCACTGCAGAAATGGTAGACGCATGAATGGATGAATTCACTAGGGGTTGACTCATCCCGAGTGAACTCACACGACCCTCTCTTCCATGCTAACCCAGGCGGGCATCAACGAAAACAGGCGTAAGGGACTCAAGAACGCTCAAGACGTCGCTGTTGCAAAAGCGATGGAGCAAAAATTCATTTGAATGACGACCCCGGTGCCTACACTGTCCATGGCAATGAATCTTTGCCTCCTCCTCACCACATGGAGGAATTTTTCGTTTTCTCTGAGAAGCAGACAAACGTTATATAGTCGTTCATATTAGATTGGATGGGCATCTCCTTTGAGGCTGGGACGGCTGAATGTCTATCTGTGTTACATGTAGCCTGTCACGAGAGTCATTGGCCATAACTCATCACGTGCTCCGCGTAAAGCTATTCCTCCGAGTTCCAACGATTGCATCTTTCAGAGAGTGAGGTTTCGTTTTTCAAAGAGAAGCTTTTTCACGCGTGCATGCAGAACTGCCCCGTGTGAAGGCGTCTGGGTTGTGTGAGTTGTGTTGATAACCCTCGGACCACATCTACGGGTTCTTAGAGGATTGGTGCTGTTGTAGAGAGTTGAGCTGCGTGCCATGGGCTACACGACGTCGTGAAATATAACTTTGCTTGCCTGTGAATATGGGCGATCAGCGTGTGAGTTTCCCACAAAGAAACCCATTCTACCGTCGCACAGAACACCCTTTAATATACAATGATTGAGAGCAATCTGATCTGTTCCTGAGATAGCGCACTATCGCGGTAAGTCAGCGTTGAGTGGGGGAACCATGCATCAAATGTCATTGCATGCTGTCGAAGAAGGGAAGGCATATCTGTCGAACAAAAACAATCGATTACATGCTACCAACAGCTTTCGATGACGATTCGGCGATGACGGATTGCTCAAGTGCTGGTGATGCTGTTTAAGTGCTGTTCGGCAGCAAAATAACGAACGTGACAGACGTACCTCGGTGTCCGCCAATCAGCTGTCTCTTTTTTACTTGGGATCTACTTTGCGTCTTGTCTATTTTCGATTGATTTTGGCAATTACGCCCCTTTCTTCTGGGCACCACATTCGAACCAACCAGTTCACAGAATGATACACATCAACCGGGACCCTGGGAGCTACAACTGGCGCATACCACACGCCCACAGCAGGATAGGGCAGTGGAGTGTGCGTCATATGGTGGGGATAGACTTGCATAAGATTGCATCCAAGGAAACGTGACGGAAGAAGACAATACTCGGTTTCCAGGAGGCAGCAAATGGGTCTTTTGTCCTATGTAGCTGACAATGCAAGGGCTTTCAGCGAATGAACGAATGCTGCCTGACCTACATACATATCGGGAGTCAATCGATCGTGTACTGGGGAGCCATGATCAAACTGACTGCGACACAGGCAGACGGTGGGGGGGCATTGTCACCATGGAAGGGACGTTTGAGCCGGGCCCACTCCCTCGTCTGTACGAAATCCGGGGCATCAAACATTCCTGGATAACATGAAGGTTCCCGTTAATTGAAGATGTCACGGGTGTGCCACATGCCGGGCGCCGCCGTTGAAGATTCTTCCCCATTTACCACGGGTACTAGTAGGGGGCTCCAATAGATGGATTTGGTGATCCCCCAAGGATTACAATCCCCCAAGGATTACACGCAGCAGATGAAGAAGAGGAGCTCTGCACCAAGTCTATTCATCTTGTAGATGTTACAATCGTCCACCCCCATCTGCAAGTAGACGCAATGGCAAATCGATTCAAACGCCAGAATCCGCCCTCGAAGACCGAGCTGCAAGTATGGCAAACCACTATACTATGCGGGAACTTTTCAACCAGTCTTGTAGATTTGCATAATCTCCTTTTACTGCTGCTTGTCAACGTAGGTGGTCTTGGCCATGGCACCAATCGATCAATATTCGCCAACCATTTGGCCTACGAAGCATGTTGATGGGTGGGGGAATTTCGACGATGAAACAGCACCAACATAATTCGGAGACGGGTCACCTTCGAGCTGGCTCGTTGTCTGTCCGTATGAACTCACTCGTGATGTTGTTGTCAAACGTCATGGTCTACTGATCGACCAATTTCCACCGCGGCCAATAGGTTGGGATGTCAGCAGTATTACAGTAGTATGCAATTGCTTGTGAAAGCTACAGTACCTAAGTACAATGGCATTGGGGGCATTTGTTAAGGAGGACCCGATTCGGAGGGTATCCGTCGATTGACTTTTACCAGAATCGGTACACCTTCGTACAATTCTATTGGGAGTGACGGAGATGAAGGAAGGGGAAACGAAAGAATGGAGAATGAAGTCGATGGTGAATGAGGAAAACATGGCGTGACGAGGGCAAAGGGTTTGAGCCAGATGACCTTCCTCACAACAAACGCCGCAGGATTAGAGAAGGAGGACCTGCCAAAACGTAGTGAGAATAATGGCGACGAGGGTGGCGGTAGGCGGTGGCAAATGCAGAGAAGGCGATGCACCCAATCCCAAACGAACGCCCATCCAAAGCAGTAGCAACCATGGTAAACAGGTGCAGTTTTCTTTTGTTATTGCTACGGTATCTGTCTCTAATACGGAGAGTATCGTAGACCCCCCCAGTACGCTCGTCACGGGGTCCCAGATCGTGGCCTAACAAGGTGCATTTTGTTTTCCGCCGCACTGAGATTGGATGTAAATCATTTGAAAACTTTCCGTGCTCTACTGATGGTGTTTACCAACACCCACCATAACAAGAAACAAGCTAACATGATACAAACTGACTGCTATGCCCTACCTACTGTACCATTCTCATCTGCTGCCGTAAACATCACTGATACATTACCCCAAAGGATCAACTACGGTTTGTAAATTCAAAAAAACGGCGGGAAATACCTGCTGTCGGTGAAATTAAAAAATCTGTAGATACGTCGTTCCATCTTCGATGATTTTTACAATATTATTCCTAATATGTTTAATAAACCAGCAAGCTGTCAATAGACACTGCGCCGTGTCCCCTGTGAAGGTTGCATTTTACAATACACGACACAACGGAGGGATTCTCCCCGATATTTTGTCGTTGACCCAGTAGAGAACTACAGGGGATGTATTGTAAAATGTAAGTTACCTATACAGATGTTTTTGTACTTAGCACCAGCTAGCATCACTGGTATAAATCATCAGTGTATATACTTAAAAAGACTCGAAATAAGTCCAGCACCCACCCGGTTTCCCTCCACTCACTCAAAAGACTCCACCACATCCCGTTCGACTGTGTGTGGGTATATCTCGAATGGGTAGTCTTTCTGTGTGTGTTTTTATTATCCCTTAATTGACATCATTTCATTTGGTCAGGCGGTTACAGCGCTGTCGATGCCAATGAGACAGACACCCACTATGCCGTACAATGACGCCGCTTTGAAATAGCGTACCTTCGACGGTGGACACTGCTGTAGTTTCCGTTCATCAAAGATGAAACGGCGAAATGGACGAACCGGCACAGGTCCTGCCGCGTGTGGGCAGTGGTGCATGTAGTTCGTGTTGTGTAGTTCGTTTTTCACCTCTGCCATCACATCCCAGAGATGAACAGAGGGATTTATCTCGTCCCTTCGTCCTGTTCACAACTTGAACCTATAGGGCCCGGCCATGGAGGTCTTCATTCCCACGGCCGCATTTCTGAAGTCGAGCGGTGAGTGAGAACATTTTCTACCGACAGCTGACACAAGATACCACGCCCGCTGAACCGGTGTTCACAGCTCGATTTCTCCACAACAGAATATGTGGCAGCCCCGAAAATGGCGGCGTTGAAGTTGTCTCGGCGAGAGCTTCCCAAAGCGTATCGTTTCAGTTATGCGTCCTGTTCGTCGTGTAGTAACCGAGCGTTGAAAACCGGTCTCCGAGGTGTGGTATATTGTGTCGCCTTCCGTAAATGCGTCGAGTGTACTGCTGTAGGCCACATGCCCCACACCCCTTGCCACCCGAATGAGTATCTTTTCATGCACTACAACTCTGCCGCCTGGATATTGAGGGGGAATGTACACCTCTTAATCCCAGTTTTATGTACGCGTTGTGAGCCCACACTGTTAAGCATTTGTCCAGGGATATGTGTCTGTCAAACAGATGGACCAACAATAACCCACAACCAATAACTTACTGCATGTAGCCTACAGCACGGTCCGCACAAGATCCATCTTCCGACCAAGTTTGACCCCAAAGAAAAAAAATGTACTTCCATCGTACAAATCGTAACGTGGTAGAACCGTGTTCAGCGGTGTATGTACAAATCACACCGTCCCATCATGTGCAACGCATCATGATTTCATATTTTCTCGTCTGTTCAAGCAGGAGTGTGTAGATTTCGGATGTCGCTCGAATCTGCTTCGCAGAGTGGTCATTGTTGCTCCGGCGTGTCGCTCAACAACGACCATTTTCACCGAAACAGGATAGAGAGGGTGCTTCGGAAGTCCCAAAGTGAGCACAATGTGCGCCCTCTAGACCCCAGCTGTCCGGCCCCGTTGATAGCTCGGGCTTTCAGATTGTCTAACCTGTACGGCGTTAGCCCGACCACCAAACTTGCACGGAAGGGGGCCGGGGAGAGATCGAACCGGAACCATCAACTCAGGTGTGATTACACTCACCATATTTGTGTTACTCTACCTTCACCATGTACGGTGTTACCGGTGATTTTGGTTGGCGATATTGAACTCCGAGAATTCACGTCCATTGCAAGTGGGGAGAAGATTGGCGTCCCTTCATTGGTCAGCCGCGTAGCTCGGTTTGTTCGCCAATATTCCGAAGTATTGTGTCAGCGCGTCTGTTCATTGGCCAGACGGGAAGCGGCCATGTACGAAACATGGCGTTGAAGCCCAGATTGAAAACATTCGGCTGTATGCCCAACGGTACATAGTGTGCGAGCTGTATGAGTTTGCCGATGCCGACGCCACTCTTGTGAGTATGTGCTGAAGCACAGAGAATCAAACGGGCCCATGAGGTTTGTGTCGATCATACAATATTGTTTCAAGTCTTGTTGATTTTCACGTGAGAAAAACCTAGGGGTCAACAACGTTTGGAGCCAGCAGGTGGACAGGAAGACCGGAAGGGACGGAGGGGATACAAACATCACAAAACAGAGTCAGCTCCAATCCACATCCTCACAGCACGTACGCCCTTCAACACAGGAGGCAACAGACTGGCGGCAGCCCTGGCTCTTCCCGAGAAAGGGAGGAAGGAAGGCCGCAACAGACCAAAACAAAAAAAAGGCAGAGGAGGGTACTGCATAGTGCGCTCGACAAGGCGCGCGACGTCGCTCTGCGCCTAACTTGGGAGGATTGGAGGGGCGTGAAAGCTTTTGACGGCCCTTCCTTAAGTCCAGCCGACGTTAAGGACCTTTTCTGGCGAAATTTCCGCGTGAAGCTGTCAGCGGCGGAGGCCGAAGCCATGATCGTGAACTTCAGCAAGAAGGTAGCTTACAAAACCGTGGTGCCAATAGTGGTTCGGTGTGTTTCGGTTTTATTTTGGGTATGCTTTATGATCAGCTTTGGGGACGCAATATCATATATATGGGTGCACGTATCGCTATTCGCACGCCATCAACTATTGAAGGGAGCCTGACAACGAAGCAACCAAATGAAGCGGTTGCGCTCGTACGACCGTGACTTCTTTCAGGAGAATCCAATAGCAAACATTGCGGTCACCCCTGCGCTGAAACACGTGAGCTTCTTGGTATGATACTGTACGATGCAACGCCTCGAGATTGCTAGTACTGACAGCCGTACGTGCGTACGACAGAAACAGTAGCCAGATTGAGGAACTTCCAGGAGGCCTGCGGCGAAGAAAGCAATTCAGGCTGTCTTTTTGGAATGATGCCACTGGACGTGACTGCAACCTATGCGAACGAAGAACAACACATTCTACCAACCCAACTGCATCAGGTTTAGTCGTACGGCAGTGATCGTATCTGGTCGCACCACAAACAAAGGTGGACGTAGTAGCTGTAGGAAAGCTGTGGGATGATGGTGCCATCGATATGTGTGCGGGGAAGTGCATAATCCCTGCAACAAGCAAACGTAACATTGCGGCGAGAAATTCATTACCATGACCACTTCGTGCCAAAGGTGTGGTGCAGTAGTTCGGCATTTTCGACTAACGCCCCGTGGTGTCCTTTAGAATAAGGTATTCGTGCGCCCGTTAATTACCGCTTTGTGTGGATGGACATGAACGAAAATCTTAAAGAGGTGCCGGCAGGGAGGCTCCATCATCAGCATCGAACACGGGGAGTTTTCGCAAGCCTTTCTGCGACTCCGGCGGGATCTGCTCAAGAAAGAGCAGGGCAATGGCTGCGGCAAAACAGCGCACAAACCCAAGTCTCTGATCGACGGCATTCGAGGGCCTGAGTCGTCTAAAACGTCGAGAGACACCTCCTCCTTGCCGTTGTTGAGCCTGCGGCGAAGCCTCCCTGGGATGACAAGAGTCGGTGAGAAGGTCCTAAGCAGTGTTTGGCAAAGTTGTATGCGTATGCAGAAATATCCGCACACTACGCGTAGACTATGTCATCTGTAGCTCTCCTTCTTCCTGCGACATTTTCCTCTTCGTGCCGAAGCCACCCCTTAACTTGTCTCATGCTGGGCATGTACCAGGCGATATACCACACGATTCAATCTTGAACGTGACTCCTCGCCATTCCCTTGTCAGTGTGGCCATGGACTCTTCTCCCTCAGTGGCTGAATTTGCGATGATCAGGCGACCTAAGCAGGCACCTACACTTGCGCACAACCTGTGAAATAGACGAGACCGAACGTAGCGTACTGACGTTGCTTTTCGAGCCCAACGCGAAATACCCACTGCAATGGTATGTAGTAAGCAAGCATTATTGGCGGTGACAATAAACCACCAAAATTGCGTGAATTTTTCTGCAGAAGACGGCAACTTGCATCGAGCTGTAGACGCGGACACCATCAACCGAGCTCTGGCGAAGGTGGATCGAGCGGCCTGGTCGTACGACCCAAGAAGGTGCAGTGAGTCCGGCCTTAAACGTACGCTTTTCATTAAGCAAGGATGGACCATCGACTTGACACGATGTAAGATCTGGTGCTCCTAGCGATCGTTCACCCCTCGAAGTCTCCACGGAGCCCTGAGAGCAACTGGGAGTATGTTCTTTGCAGAAGCAAGTTGCGACAACAGCTGCATCGCTTATTATCATCGCAAAATATGTTGGTGCACACCATGTCACAGGATTGAGAACCTGCGTCAGGCCGACCTCAGCAGAGTTAGTACCCCACGAGCGTTCGGAGGTGTCCTCCTTGCGCGGTTCGATGTTCGGGTTGACCCGGTGGAGCAAAGCGAGCTGGTGACACTCCTCCAAGACGAGGTTTGTACGAAGGACAATTCAGGGCCCTTGAGTCAGGAAGGAGGGTCTTTGCGGGAGGCGAAGACCAAATACTGGTTGGTGAAATATTGGAACAAAGGAGGAGTACCTGGTAGCAGTTATGCATTCGATAGTAGGCACCACGAAAACAGGTGACAACGTCGGAAATGGCCCCTTTCGCAATAGATGGCGGCTTTCTGTTTCATGACGAATGCAATGGCCAAATGAGTAAACTATGTGCTTGTCCCTGCAACTTTGCCTGCTAAATAAACAGAACGGTGCGGTTGACGTCGAGCGCTTTCGGACGTATTTTTTGGGTCTTATCGAAGATCACGCCGAAGAAGTCGTGAACGAGGGTGCTCCCTCCCTACCTCCCCTGTTTGCATGAGGACCACCGTTGAACGCAGCAGAGACGAAGCGTCAGGGTAGGGGCAGGGGCAGGGGCAGGGGAAGCGGCGACACGCGCATCTGCACAACATGGGACGCCCGGCACTTCGAGGAGCCCTGATCATATCGGAAGAATCGATACAAACGTATCTCGATCCCTCTTTTCCGCAATTTCGTAGGTCGAGTCGAAGAGTGAAACAACCATCGTACCAGTTGCGACACCACCACGCCGATACTGATGAGGACGCCGCGTGCGTAATCAGTGTGAAAGAGCAGACCGAGACGACACAGATTCGGGGCACACACCTTACCTTGCCGCCACGATCGTTGGTTACGGGAATCACTACATCTGCTTCGTGGGCACCACCGTATGATTACTCTTCTACGGGTCAACTTGTCCACCACAAACAACCCCGAAACAACCACAACACACCGCTACTCTTGTGAACAACAACAACAACACATGCACACTGGTGATGATACGTCCACATTTTGTACCCAGAACCTTCGCACGCTGAAGTGCCATGGGTTCTTCGAACGCTACAGCTAGAACCAAGCTTATCGGGCGACACTTGCGCAGCTCAGCGCTCCATTGCCTCATCTCTGCTCGAGGTTGCCAATCTCCCTCCACTCCCAAGGGACGACGTCGCCGATGAGGCGGCCGTCCGCCTCTCCGGCCCCACGCCGCAAAGCAGTAGGCCACGATCGAAAACTCTCCACGAAAATCGACGCGAAATACACAACAGCAGCAGCGAGAGTAATCCGGGGCAAGTGCGTAGCCCCATTTTCCTCATTCGTTCTGAGCCAAACTCTTAGGAAATATCTCTTTCGTGGATCAATGTAGGAGTAAGCAAAATAACCATGGATAGCAAGAAGGAAGCATGGCCGTGACCTTCCAGTGCACTTGGCGTTCATCTACGAGACCAAATCCCACATCACACTGTGCCCCCCACCCTCCCAAACATTCCACCTGGTGCTCACCCGAACTGGACCAAAAACACAGGTGGTACTGCATATGTGCAAGCCTAAATACATTCAACGTGGGATGATGACACCATTTGAAAACAAAAATAAGACGAAAGCCGAGAAGGTCCCCTCAAGCAACGGATTCCGTTCCATGGGCTGGTTTTGCGCACCGGCCACATCCATACATATCCATACCGCCCGAGACTTCTCGTTCACTGACGTTCTTCTACATCCCAAGGAACAGAACGAACGGTCTCCAGCATCATCCGCCGCATCATCACCACCATCGTCATCATCACGAGCAGCAGCAGAAGCTAACGAACCCGAAGTCTTCTGTTGCTGTTCTGTTCGTTGTTAACTACACGGGCCACTCTGCGTAACGTACACCAGCAGGAGCAACACCCTCGCCGCCACCATCAGAAGTCCGGTGGGACCACGCCCTTCCCGACGCCGCCGCTGCCGCCGCCGCTGCCGCCGACGTCCGGAAACCCTTCGAACTGAAACGCCTCCCTCGTCGAACTTCCCCCCATCGCACGACGCTTCGTTTGCGGCGCCTGCTGAGCCCCCCCGTTCCCATCTTCCCCCGCAGCTATTCTTTCGATGCCCGGCGCCGTGCTGGCGCCTCCTCGCGACGACATCGACCCGGGATACTCGCGTGGACCGAGGTGGACGAATGCGGCACCCGCTAGCCAGTCTGCCAGCCGGAAAAGACACCAGACAACATCAACCACGAGTATATCCACGATAGCTTAGTTTGAAGCAACCACGTAATAGCGATAGGTTGTGTAAAAAAGGAAAATTTGGCCTTGTTTGCGCCGAACGACCGCTCGTCGATGGAGCAGCGTTCACCTCCCTGCCTGCTGTGGGGAGGGCTTACGTATCATGACGAGCCAGCCCACCACGTTTTTTCGCCAGTCGCACACGTACACAAGGGGCTAGCGTCCCGCGGAAGGCACCGGCTTTAGTTGTACCAGTACGGGTGTAGAGACCTTTTCCTTTCATCATGTTAAATCAGCGCTCAAACACAACAGATTCTTTGCCAGTAGGAGGTCCTATCCGTGGTCAGTCACACATAAGGGGTATTCCTCTCCCGAAGGCCCCCTACCCACGCCTCCCGCGATGCTGCCTTCAACTTTCGACGCGAGAAAAGTGCAGCCCTCTCTTCCTTAGTGCAGCCCTCTCTTCCCTCAATGCGAAGACAACAACAACAACAACAACAGCAGCAGCAGCAGCAGCAGCACTTACACAGGGCCAGCGTCCCGAAGGACAGCGCGGCGGAGATGACGCCGACGCTCTGGATGGTGAGCAGGGCGCGGGATCGCCTCTTGTCCTCTGGCGACTCTTTCGGTATCGTGAACCACTCCCTCTCTCTCGCCCCCCTTTTGGCCCGCGGTGGCGGGTGGCAACAATACCGACGGAATTTGGCGCATTTTCGTGTTTCACGTTTCGAAACAGGTGGCGGGCGGGCGGGCGGGGCGGCAAGGGAGGGAGAGAGGTTGGCATTGGTTGAGTGAGGTGGTTGGCTGGGTCAACCAAAACGTATCTCACATGCCGAGCGTGTACTCTCTGGCGCTGTTTGAAGGCACGTGTTTGACTTCTCCGCCGGCATCATCTCACAAGAGCTTTTATTTCTAGTTCTACCATTCCCCTCGCGGTGCTCTTGTCCCTGGATTTTACGCGAGGAGGGTTCAGTGAAGTCCCTTCCCTCTGTTGTCTCATTGCATACTTGCGGACTATTGTACCCTTCAAGTTGTTGTGACTCCTCCGCAGTAGGTTAACCCCTTTGGGTCTAGGCTGGACTGTCAGTTTTTTTTTTTGCGCCAAAAAAAAATGAGAGCGAGAGCGAGCGGGAGAGAAGTGCAGAGAAAGACACGAGTGTACTTCTGCACACGCAACAGCTATCTCCACCTGTAGGCCATGAGGGAAGCCGGCGACAGGGTGGTGGCCACAGACAGGGTCGTAGAAGGGTTGATGGGTGGTCGCGCTGCGGTCAGTAGGGCAGGTTAGCTGTGTAGACTTTGAAATGATCAGTCGTCTAGCTGCCTCAACTATTCTATTTTCGGTATATTGTAAATGATTAGTCCAGAGAGGGCAAAATGATCAGTGAAGACCCATAGCTGGCGTTTGTACTTCTGCACTTCTCTGTTCTCTGTCCCCCCCCGAAATGTGCCCTGCCAGCTCTCTAGAGCTCCTGTATTTTTCGAACAAGCACATCCACCCGCACACACCCGTACCTCGTGGTTTCCTAGGTTCGGGCGAGGGTGGTATGTGTGGCGCTACGAGTGTGGATGTGTTGCTGATATGTTTTACTCGTCTACAGCAGTAGTAGTAGTGTTGTTGTAGCATTCGTTGTAGCTGCTGACACAATGACTGCTGGATCTTGGGAACGATGTTCAAAATGTTGGGAACCACGATATCCTCGATATCTGGGCTCCGGCAGGGCTTGCAATACCCCTCCCTTTTGCTGCCCTCTGCTCTTTGCAGCAGTGGCTTCCTACGTTCGGGCGAATGTATGTGCGGTGCTGCGAAAGAACACAGATGTATGTATGTATGTATGCACACACGCGTTCATGTACATACGTTGACAGATTCATGATTTGGCATATTGATTGGCCCCATTCCCGAGACCTTGATATTACCCGCTGTCACTGACGTCTCTTCATTGGTCAGCTGGTTAGCGCGGGTGCTAATAATCTGGACACACCTACCTATGGACTTGCCAATACACGGCGCGAAGGGCTGCAGGGCGGCAACTCCACGACTTGCCACTACACCAGCATTTGCAAATGATCAATCAATGATCAGTTAGAACGCCTGAAGAGTTACCATTACCCCAGAAAACGTGCTGCTGCTCCAGACTACATGTATGCATAAAAGTAGAAACGCACCGGAAATAATTCTACTACTGCTGTAGCGGCTGCTCGATCTACGGTAGGCGTTGACTCGAATATCCGCCGGCCAACGTTAGGTGGTAGACTACACGTATATACGGTATACTTCAGAACATAGACACACACAGCAGTCGCAAGCAAGCATGGCATCTGCATATAGGAGGGGGGTTGAGCTGGTGGTGATTGCAGCAGGGCGATGGCGAAGAAACTTTGCGGCGGACGGAAATGGCGGGGCGCCGATACCGGAGGAGGGAGTGTCCCGTTCTCTGCATGCACCAGTTTGGTGACTCTGCTGTCACGAAGACGCTGCGGAAGGGGTCTCCGGGCAACGTCAATCAACCCCCAACGGCACCACTTTTAGTTTGGAATGTACTCGGAGATTTCTCCGGCGTTCACCACTGCTGTGTGTGTTTGACGAGGGCATCAGGCCGCAGTGTCAGGGGACGATGTGAAGCAGTTGTGTAGTTATCCCCCTACTCAACAGGAAGCAGCTATCCCTCTCACTTGTTGTTTGCTGCGACAGCCGGCTCTTGAACTTGTTCCTGCGGAGCCGGCGCACTCGTCCCCACTTGCTTCTCCAGCTCCTCCAGCCGCTTCCGAAGCGAGGCGTACATCTCGGCGTCTCCCTCAGAGGTGTCATCCGATGGGTCCATGTTGGACGACCCCCCCCCGCCCTCTCCCGCGTACCTCCTAGTCAGGCGTCGGCGCTCGCTGCTGATGCGGCGTGTGCCGTATGATGCCCGCTGCTGGTTGCTGCCGCTGCTGCTTTTTTTCTGACATGATGCCGCTGATGGAATGACGCTGCGATACGCAGTCGGACCCACTCTGAACGATCCTACAAAGGGCAGGGCTGCGGCGCAGAGGCCGAAAGCGCAACGCATCGTCGAGGGGTTCAGAGGACGAACGCTGTCACACCACCGCAGAAGTAAGGATGCGTGTGTCTGCTGTGTTGTGCTCGCCGAAAATCCGGGGTTTCCAAAACATGATCCCGCATTCTAGGGGAGCGGGGACGAAAAAAAGTATAAACCTCGGTGGTGGTCAGGTGTCAGCGGGTGTGTGTTCGCCACTCCGAGGAGTGCTGATTTACCAAGCTTCTACCATACGGGGACCGAGCCGTATGCATCCTGTGGCCATTTTCCAGGGGGTCTATTCCAGGGGGACCGAGTCGTGTGCATCTGGTCACAAATCCGTCACGAAAGCACACCCGAAGACCGACTGCTCTTGGGGAAACACACGAAACGTATCCATGTATGAGCGAGGACCAGGCGTAGGTAGCCCGGAGTACAATATATCGTTTTGGGGGGTGGACTACATACTGCTGTACTGCTGCTGCTGTAGACGTGAGAGAGAGAATACAAATCAAATTTCAGCAAGCCATTGGTGAGGGTATCATATCAGTGCTTCGAAGCAGCTGCCGTTGCCGCATGTGCACCCGACGACGAGACTCTCTGTGACAGATAAATAGCACATGGCAGAAACATCTCAGCCAGACGGCCTTGACTGACTTGTCTACTAGTAACCCTGACGACAGCAGTCTGGACATCATCATCACTACTATTCAATATGCCATCGAACGGTGGCACACCGATACCCGCACTGACACGTATAGTGTCCTTAGGGGAGTAGTTATTTCCTGGATCCGACTCCGGTTGGATGCTCACCCGTCGCAATGCCAGCGAGCGGGTCTGTGAGGCCAGGCGATCTTCTCTCATGATCACGTTGCCGTCCATTCTCTTGCTACTGAAAAACAGGTTTGACACGGGGTGGGCACTGCAGAACAAATCTTGCAACTTGTCCGTCCATTCCTTATACAAGGAAGGCAGAACGAATGACGTCGCTGCAGACAAGGAGTGCATACAGAACGAACAGTGAACAAAACGTCCTACAGGTTAGAGTATTTATACCCTACGATGGTGTCGACAAATAAATGTGGAGTAATGAAACTAAAAAAACGCAACGGTAGCCCATGAGAGAGAGACTTGGACGCTGCACGTGACATAACGAGGCCATGTCACATGCCAAGGTTAACATGAAGTCTTCTCATTCCAATCTACTGCATGCATTCTTTCCGCATGAGGCGATTTATCCGCTCCATTCATCCCGCACGGGGGAGCGGGTGCTAGGTTTGTTCAACGCACATCTTAAAGCTGGTCACCAAGGTTGTCGAATCTCAAACCTGTTGCGTATTAAATCATTGATTTTTCTGTGCGAAAAACTCCGTGTAGACCAGCTTGATCACGTTGGTCACTCCTGTTGTATCCTCATCTCGCCCGGCCTGTAAGCACCCTTAGCCTGTGGCTGTGTCTGATAGCTTTATGTAGCCTTTTAACTACCCTCGGGCCACCTGTGTTCTGAAGTCGTTCATTCTACTATTTCTCGTTCAGGAATGAGATCATGCGATCGATTTTTTACGTATGTATGCATATCAGGCACACAACTTAGTTTGTTTAGGGTCGCTTTATACAGCGCTGTATTTTCCAAATTTAACAAGGCCCGAAAATATTGGAATGGTACAATATAGTTTCCAAATTTTTTGCAAGTTTCCATTTGTCATGCCTTCGAACTCGATCCGCAAAGTTCCCTAAATTTGGAAGCATTCCTAAAATCTGGAAAAGCAGCGCTGTATAAAACGGCCCTTACGCCAAGGATGGCCGAGGGCCAATAAAGGAGTTTCATGCTGACGTTCATGTCGTGGAGACGCCCTGTAGCTGCCGCTCGTTGCTCGCGCCGTCATAAACAGTACAGACAGACGAATAGACTACACTGTAAGTGAAATCCATGATTGCCTCGACTTTGTCATATATCCCCGAAGTAGCTTCCCTTTTTGGCGTGAGTCCCGAGCGCCTTCGTCTGTTTCACCTGAGATAGAATACCATGACTCGCACACGCTTTCGAATCTTCCCGGCATCAAAGGAGAGAGAGTGTAAGGCGGCTTACAAGAATTTGAACAGGAGCGAAATTGAGTGCAACCTTTTAGAAACCGATGGGATTGGCGGGTCTTTCAACTGGGGATGTGTGCGTCGCAACAAAAGAGCTTGGCAAATACCCAGTCCGGAACTCTTTCCACTCTGGACAGGTGGTGCACCAGAGAGTTTCACAAGCGCTTTGCTGTATGGCCCAAAGCGTTGTGGGCCCCCCTGTCCAGTGTTTCCGCTGCTCGTTGTTGCTGTCGCGAAATACCTCTCGCCGTTTTCCCAGCCATCCGTTCCAGAAATGGCTCAACACGTCACAGAAGGCGAAACGAGTCTCCCTGAAGCAATCGCAGCTTCCTCTTCCATTCTCACTTTTCGAGATCAGCCATCTACTACACTTCATATCTATGGGATCATGTGCATTGAGGGATAAGGCGCCCTTGAGAGAGAAGCTGAAGAGGGCAAACCCCTACAACCGTTGCCACACGTGGATATGGACGAAGCGGGGGATAGCTTCCACGATCTAGGCATAACACGTAGACTGCACCACCAGGCAGCTGCAGCACCAAGCGTGATCATGCCATGCCTCATGACCATCTGTACGATACCGCATTTCAGGGCTCCGCAAATCTCACAAAGCCCTGCTTTCGACGGTGGCGTTGGACAACGAACGTGTTGAAGGTGGATTCACCCCCCTTCAAGTTGCAGCCCAAGAGGGCCACGGCACCATCGCCAGATTTCTGTTGCGGCACGACGCTGACGTAACTGCGTCATCGGAGAACGGTTGCTACTCTTTCAATATGTCAGCAAAAAATGGACACGTTGTCGTGACCAAGTTGCTGACCAATGCTAGTCCAACCTGGGCGTCGCCACCGACGATTGTGTCAGGAGCGTTCACCTCGCCGCCGTTGGAAGGCACTCGAACATCTTATCGATACCTGGGAAGGCTGGTGCGAATCCCGATAGCAACACGTGTGCCGGAAGCACCCCGCTGGGTGACGCGGCATAACATGGCCACCACGACATGGTCTGGAAGCTCCTTCTCTTGGGGGTGCCGGTTGCCTTCCCCATGGTCCAGCCGGATGGGTCAAACTACATTGCTTTGGATGCGGCACCCCAAGAACTCGGAGGTAAAATAGTCCACGAGCTGATCCAGTACCGTGGAATCAAGGCGTGTGCAGGTGCAACCGGTGGGGCAATTTTGTAGCTCTCAACTTGGCCGCGAAGCATCAGCAAGATCGATGATTCGAAGGTGTTGTTGCCCCCCGGGTGCCATTGACACGGGAATCTCTCTGTTGCGGCCACCGACAGCGGCCGCGAGCTATCCGTCACGCTTTGCCAGTGGGCTACCCCTGGAGACGACTATCCTCCCCTGCATTGCCCCAACTGGAGAGTGGGGGAATGGAAAAATGGTCGCAAAGCTAGTGGGGACAGGGCTGGGATTGGACTGGTCAAGCGTGCAACCAGAGCTCACCGTGCCCTCTAACAACCGTATTCAGGTGATCTAGATCACCGAGAGGTGCGTAGTTACGTAAACAGATAGATCACGGTCCACTGTGCCGGCGACTCTCGTGCAATGACTTGCACAAACCTCTAGATGCCGGTTCGCTCTTTCACCATCCCCCAGCCGCTATTATTACAAGTAGGACAAATTCTGCTATTAATGTACCTAGGACAATGAATGGAACATGCCAAATAAAGCTTAACTCCGCACCACAGGCTCCCAAGAACGCGTCGACGCCCCAAACGAAGCCCCGAACGAAGCCCCCAAAATAAAGGCTCATCATGAGCGATGATGTCAACAACAACAGCGATGGGGGGTTCCGTGCCGTCATCGCCGGCGAAGGAGGGGCTTGTCCGCTCCTCCGTGTTTCCTAGAGATTGCCCCGTTAGCGACGGAATACTGTTTGGTGTGGTAGTGGAGCTCGTTTGTGTGTCGGCACGTCGTGTCGTTGGTTCCGTCAGAATCTTCGGCCAACCCGTTCCCGTTGTTGCGGCCGCCTCTTTGGTTGTCGCAGTTTTTGAGCCTCGTGACGTGTCCTGTTATGAATACAAGGATGAGCAGACGATGGAGCAATGGCGAAGGGGAATCACTTGTACTCGTGCTTGTCGGAAGTACTCGGTGAATGTGTTCATCGAACTTTGTCCCAGCACCCCCGCTCTGCACGTGCTATGCCAAATATTCACATTGCTGATACTCCGAGCAAAGATAGCAAGACCAAGCTGGCCTCCTCGGCGGCTGAAGCTCTTTGGCAATCTCGTAGCGCTCAGTTAGCACCTCCTTGAGGACGTCCAGGAGTTTACACGTCGTGCTTCACGAAAGAGTGACAAACATTTCTACAAGGTAGAGACCACACGCCTACATAATTTGAACACCGCCGCGACTGCCCAAACAACCAGGCCACAGATTGCAAGGAGAGCCGATAGTGCCGAAAAACCAAGGATGCAGTAGATGCTGTTCACCGGCAAATTGGATTTGATTTCGGGATCGCCAGTGGAGGGGGAGCTGGTCGGCTCCTCCGTGCTCCCTAGAGATTGATTTGTTTCGCGAAGATCCATCATCGGGTATGGTGGTGGAGCCACTCGTTTGTGTGCCGGCAGACCGAGTCGCTGGTTTATCCGGAACTTGAGGGCGATCAATTCCCTTGTTGGCAGGATCCTTTCCGATTGTCGCAGCGTTTTCCCCTGGTGGTACTTCCTGCTGTGGATACGAGGCGGGTAGACGTCGGAGCAAAGACCAAGATGGGGAACAACGCGGAAATCACACGTTTTAGTTCTTGTTGGGAGTATCCGGTGAACGTGACCATCGACTCTTGTCTCAGCACCCCCCCTTCTCCACGGTCAACAAGTGAAAAAACCGTGATATTCTGAGCAAAGATGGCGATACCGACCTGGGCCTCCTCGGAGGTTTCCGTCCAAATCTTGCGGTCGTCCATCAGCACCTCCATGAGGACGTACAGAGGTTCCTCCCCGGGGTCTATCGCCGTCAAGATGCGGTCCGATCCTTCGAGCTGTCAAGATTTCCCCCGGGAAAAGGTTTCAAAGCCGTTTACAGCTGTTTAGAGAGTGTATCGGGAAGGAAGCTGGTGAATGAACCCACTTTACGCGCTGATGAGCGTCACGCACTACGAGACAGGAAGACTCACACATCGTTGGTTTGCAACGTAATCTTCTCGTCAAATTAATAACTGGTGTGCACATGCACGGAAAGGCACTTTTAGCAGGACGTCACGTCACCTGCTGCATCTTGAGAATGACTTCGCTCCAATCAGCCAGGCCCGTGGAAGGCTCGTTTCCGTTCACACAGTATCCCTGAGAAACCGGTATCGGTGTGATTACAACGGCATCGTTGGTCTTCAGGCCTCCGTGTTTCCAACCGATTTCAAAGTCGCGATGGAGGAGCCAAATGCCACTGCAACCATTTGTATCATGCCACATATGCACTGAATGATCTAACGAGAAGCAGTAATCAGTCTAGGGTGCGCTCAAGGCATGCAAACTGGCGGATCTCTAGCACCTTATGTACCTGAGTGTGTGCGAGAATCACCGCCACTATGGCGCAAATCACCGCCAGAACCACAAAGATAATCGACGGCTTGCCGGAGGCAATGGGATGGCGATACTCCCGAATTTTCTCTCCAATCACTATCACGACAGGCTTCGCCTGTAAGAGGTGAGGGGGCAGGGAACGAGTGGGGAAGATCGTTACAGCAACACCGACACTTCTGATTGAGACGCAACCAATGTCGAGTACGTTGATGGTGGGACACCGTCGAAACGTCGACTCCCCTGGTTCACACGCTGCACTAACCGTTTTCGACAGGTCACACCGAGAAATTATTTCAAACAGATGACACCCACGGGCTCTGATACAATACTACCGACGACAAATTGGTGGTGTTCATATTTCCCAAATGAATTGATCGATATACAAAATTGTCTCCCCGAGGGTTTCGAGAAGACACGAAAATCCGAGGAAGTCGGTGAGTTGCCGCATCTTGTTCGAACCTCTTCCTTTTTGAAGGCTTCATACCGCTTCCTCATCTCGTCCTTCATGTCCTGGAACCCCACCTCCAGAAGGAAACACTGAAGGTAAGTATTGTCACTGTGCTCCGGTCTCATGACATGACAGTCACCCCACGGATATCTGTCAGACCAGGGTCATTGGTGCGACCTGAAATGAGATGAGCCGTTAGACTTTGGTGAGTCACGGGGACTTTGTTTGGAGGTGATAGGTCCCAGCCCATGACCCACAAACGCAATACGTTCGAAATCGATGCACTATGTGAATTAGACGCCAAAAGTCAGTTTTTGGTTGCACAGGCCAGACACGCACGGGCTCGACCACAGCAATACAACCTGCGTACTGGATCGGGAGCATGAGCGTTTCCGTTGGGGTCGTCCACCTGGCTCGAGATCACCGCGTACGGCGGTGGCCGCCTCTCGCCCAGCCAGATGGGCTCATCGGCGATGTTCAGGGCTCCCAGGCACTTTCCCCATGCCCGCTCTGCCCGACATTATCGTTGAGCAGCGGGAACAGGGATGAACGCCACTCTGCTGCCAATCTGCCATTCAAGTGACACATCTTGAAAAACGGGAAACCTACAAAAGGTGGAAGTAACTAACCCCTGGCCTCACAAGGGTGCTGGAGAGCTGGCTCGTGGTGTCACCACGGAGCCACCATTGCGTCCCGTCCGAAACATCACCCACCCGAAAAATTGAAGAACTCGACTCCGTTAGCCTGGGCGGCCGAGTCAACGATGGCCTTTTTGAAGCCAATCATCTCGTCCACCGTCATGCTGTCGGACTTCCCTACCACGGGAATCACAGCAACAACCTGCGCAAAACGGGGATGAGCAAAAGGCGGGGAGGAGCTGAACGAACTTACTGCGTCTCTCGCTCGGTTACAAAACCCGACCGTGGAGAATGCCCAGGACTTTCCCAACAAATGTCCCGAAGCACTGGTGGCCTTCAGGCAGGATCAAAACCGGCTATCACGCGACGGCAGCACATTGTGTACAACCCAGACTCGTGACGAGCTGTCCTGCCTTTCGATCTAACTTCTGTGTTGGCGGTGATTCGGTTGTCATATCTCACAAGAATCGAACTGCCAATCTCCTGTCCCGCACCTTGGAAAGCTGCTTCATGTATTCGATGTCGATGGGCTTACACCGATGGGCTGCGATAAAGTATATGCTGTAGGTCCCGCAGAACACGATCGGGGCACATCTTGAGTCAGAAACGGTCGTGCAAACGCGTGATCCAGGGGCACGCGACCGATCGGTTGCAGCTCAGGCGAAAACATCACTAATGAGGGTGTTGTTTGAACATCTAGTATACAGTGAATCTGCTGAACACCATGTCATCAATCATTTTCATCACCTCCTTCAACCATTTTGCATGAGAAGCAAATTTTAGCATCGTTTCGCACGCCGAGCAGAGCAGTTGGTGGAGGGGCCGACTGTGCATTGAATCTCAACTCACCAAACGTCCGTCCTGCCGTCCTCTGACGGAGCGTCGTTGCCCCTCAAAACCTCGGTCAGGTATTATTTCCTGCTTCCGCTGGTGATGAAATCAACTACTGGTTGGAAGCTTTTGCGGACGTTCACATGGTCGCCATATCCGGGGGTGTCCTGGCAAGATGTACAGTCGTTTTCAGACGTTTTAGTTGCGGGGAGGCCATCAAGACGGCGCACTGCGTTCCATAAAATAAGTGGCCGTCGGTAGTGGGTATCGTCGTGTCGAGACAGAAGCATGCAGGCTACGGCACAATCGATGACACCCACACAGACGTACAGTAGGACATCGTTTTACATTAGTAGGACTTGCTTGACTACCCGTTGTGAATGACTGTCCGTGGTTGCCAAACCGCGAAATCCACTACAATGGGTAGCATTGTGATACGCGGCTTTGACAACCGCACCACCAAAAAGAACTTGTAGCTCTGGCCGTCAGAAGTGGTGTGGTCAAATTTGCGTTCTTCGATCCTGAGCGTCGTGTTCTGGCCGAAAACGCCTCCTGTCTGCCCACGCACGACAGAAGCCTGTTCCATGGGGTCTTCGCCTTGAATGAGATGGCGGAATGTGTTGTTTAGGAATGTCGTCTGGAGGAGCAACAAACAGTACCGATCAAACGGAAAGGTTCGGTGGCACGGGGGGAGTGGTCACAAAGGTTTGGTGGCAAGGGGGGAGTGGTCACTACCTGCTTTTTCGCACTGAATATTACCTACAGTCTTTCAGCAGTACATCGTCATTGAAGCGAAAAGAGCCGGGGGAAATATTTAAGCCCTATCTCCGCCGAGCCATCACCACACTTATCTCCCGATAGGTTGTTGCGAGACACTTATTCCGCAGTTTCGTGCAAGAGGGAAAAACAAAAACTTGGTGCTCCATTCTGTGCAGTCATGTGCGTACATGCAGTGTAGGTACTTGCCACATAAAAAGGAAGCAAGAGAGTTGTTGTTAACGTAGACTCACCCTCGGGGCACCCTCGAGCCAATTCTCCATTCCATACTGTAGAAATCGCATCACACCTTTAACATCATTCCTTCTCACGAAGTTGGAGCGGGACTCCATATTTCGGATCTGGAGTACTCCGAGGCTACTCGTGGTCGTACCGCATATGGACATGCTGTGTATCACAGGTGGAGGTCGACTCCCCTTCCCCAATGTGCCGGATGCCCGCGCCCCCTTGTGGAGACTTTGGCAAGGTCGGACACCTTGGTGAACCCAACCAAGGTCTCGAAAAATACTCTCCCCTTTCGAGGCCTTGGTTGGGTTCACCAAGGTGTCCGACCTTGCCTG
>FN648454.1:60719-72518 GCA_000310025.1 Ectocarpus siliculosus
CACCCCCTTGTGGAGTCTCTTTGGCAGGCAAGGTCGGACACCTTGGTGAACCCAACCAAGGCCTCGAAAGGGGAGAGTATTTTTCGAGACCTTGGTTGGGTTCACCAAGGTGTCCGACCTTGCCAAAGTCTCCACAAGGGGGCGCGGGCATCCGGCACATTGGGGAAGGGGAGTCGACCTCCACCTGTGATACACAGCATGTCCATATGCGGTACGACCACGAGTAGCCTCGGAGTACTCCGGATTCGAAATATGAAGTCCCGCCCCAACTTCGTGAGAAGGAATGATGTTAAAGGCGTGATGCGATTTCTACAGTACGGAATGGAGAATTGGCTCGAGGGTGCCCCGAGGGTGAGTCTACGTTAACAACAACTCTCTTGCTTCCTTTTTATGTGGCAAGTACCTACACTGCATGTAGGCACATGACTGCACAGAATGGAGCACCAAGTTTTTGTTTTTCCCTCTTGCACGAAACTGCGGAATACGTGTCTCGCAACAACCTATCGGGAGATAAGTGTGGTGATGGCTCGGCGGAGATAGGGCTTAAATATTTCCCCCGGCTCTTTTCGCTTCAATGACGATGTACTGCTGAAAGACTGTAGGTAATATTCAGTGCGAAAAAGCAGGTAGTGACCACTCCCCCCTTGCCACCAAACCTTTGTGACCACTCCCCCCGTGCCACCGAACCTTTCCGTTTGATCGGTACTGTTTGTTGCTCCTCCAGACGACATTCCTAAACAACATATTCCGCCATCTCAACCAAGGCGAAGACCCCATGGAACAGGCTTCTGTCGTGCGTGGGCAGACAGGACGCGTCTTAGGCCACAGCAAGACGCTCAGGATCGAAGAACGCAAATTTGACCACACCACTTCTGACGGCCAGTGCTACAAGTTCTTTTTGGTGGTGCGGATGTCAAAGCCGCGTATCACAATGCTCCCGATTGTAGTGGATTTCGCGGTTTGGCAACGGACGATCATTCACCTCTGGTAGTCAAGCAAGTCCTACTAATAATGTAGAACGATGTCCTACGTCTGTATGGGTGTCATCGATTGTGCCGTAGCCTGCATGCTTCTGTCGCGGGTGTCGATGTCCGAGGATACCCACTACCGACGACCACTCACTTTTTGGGACGCACTACGCCGTCTTGATGGCCTCCCCGCAACCAAGACGTCTCAACCGACTGTACATCTCGGCAGGACACCCCCGGATATGGCGACCATGTGAACGTCCGCAAAAGCTTCCAACCAGTAGTTGATTTCATCACCAGCGGGAGCAGGAAATACCTGACCGAGGTTATGGGGGGCAATGACACTCCGTCGGAAGACGGCAGGACGGATGTTTGGTGAGTTGAGATTCAATGCACAGGCGGTCCTTCCACCAACTGCTCTGCTCGGCGTGCGAAACGATGCTAAAATTTGTTTCTCATGCAAATTGGTTGAAGGAGGTGATGAAAATGATTGATGACATGGTGTTCAGCAGATTCACTGTATACTAGATGTTCAAACAACACCCTCATTAGTGATGTTTTCGCCTGAGCTGCAACCGATCGGTCGCGTGCCCCTGGATCACGCGTTTGCACGACCATTTCTGACTCAAGATGTGCCCCGATCGTGTTCTGCCGGACCTACAGCATATACTTTATCGCAGCCCATCGGTGTAAGCCCATCGACATCGAATACATGAAGCAGCTTTCCAAGGTGCGGGACAGGAGATTGACAGGTCAACTCTTATGAGATATGACAGCCGAATCACCGCCAACACAGAATCTAGATCGAAAGGCAGGACAGCTCGTCACGAGTCTAGGTTGTACACAATGTGCTGCCGTCGCGTGATGGCCGGTTTTGATCCTGCCTGAAGACTATCAGTGCTTCGGGACATTTGTTGCGAATGGCTTGGCCTTGCTCCACGGTCGGTTTTCGTAACCGAGCGAGAGACGCAGTAAGTTCGTTCAGCTCCTCCCCGCCTTTTGCTCATCCCCGTTTTGCGCAGGTTGTTGCTGTGATTCCCGTGGTAGGGAAGTCCGACAGCATGACGGTGGACGAGATGATTGGCTTCAAAAAGGCCATCGTTGACTCGGCCGCCCAGGCTAACGGAGTCGAGTTCTTCAATTTTTCGGGTGGGTGATGTTTCGGACGGGACGCAATGGTGGCTCCGTGGTGACACCACGAGCCAGCTCTCCAGCACCCTTGTGAGGCCAGGGGTTAGTTACTTCCACCTTTTGTAGGTTTCCCGTTTTTCAAGATGTGTCACTTGAATGGCTGATTGACAGTAGAGTGGCGTTCATCCCTGCCCCCGCTGCTCAACGATAATGTCGGGCAGAGCGGGCATGGGGAAAGTGCCTGGGAGCCCTGAACATCGCCGATGAGCCCATCTGGCTGGGCGAGAGGCGGCCACCGCCGTACGCGGTGATCTCGAGCCAGGTGGACGACCCCAACGGAAACGCTCATGCTCCCGATCCAGTACGCAGGTTGTATTGCTGTGGTCGAGCCCGTGCGTGTCTGGCCTGTGCAACCAAAAACTGACTTTTGGCGTCTAATTCGCATAGTGCATCGATTTCGAACGTATTGCGTTTGTGGGTCATGGGCTGGGACCTATCACCTCCAAACAAAGTCCCCGTGACTCACCAAAGTCTAACGGCTCATCTCATTTCCGGTCGCACCAATGACCCTGGTCTGACAGATATCCGTGGGGTGACTGTCATGTCATGAGACCGGAGCACAGTGACAATACTTACCTTCAGTGTCTCCTTCTGGAGGTGGGGTTCCAGGACATGAAGGACGAGATGAGGAAGCGGTATGAAGCCTTCAAAACGGAAGAGGTTCGAACAAGATGCGGCAACTCACCGACTTCCTCGGATTTTCGTGTCTTCTCGAAACCCTCGGGGAGACAATTTTGTATATCGATCAATTCATTTGGGAAATATGTACACCACCAATTTGTCGTCGGTAACATTGTATCAGAGCCCGTGGGTGTCATCTGTTTGAAATAATTTCTCGGTGTGACCTGTCGAAAACGGTTAGTGCAGCGTGTGAACCAGGGGAGTCGACGTTTCGACGGTGTCCCACCATCAACGTACTCGACATTGGTTGCGTCTCAATCAGAAATGTCGGTGTTGCTGTAACGATCTTCCCCACTCGTTCCCTGCCCCCTCACCTCTTACAGGCGAAGCCTCTCGTGATAGTGATTGGAGAGAAAATTCGGGAGTATCGCCATCCCATTGCCTCCGGCAAGCCGTCGATTCTCTTTGTGGTTCTGGCGGTGATTTGCGCCATAGTGGCGGTGATTCTCGCACACACTCAGGTACACAAGGTGCTAGAGATCCGCCCGTTTGCATGCTTGAGTGCACCCTAGACTGATTACTGCTTCGTTAGATCATTCAGTACATATGTGGCATGATAGAAATAGTCGCAGTGGCATTTGGCTCCTCCATCGCGACTTTGAAATCGGTTGGAAACACGGAGGCCTGAAGACCAACGATGCCGTTGTAATCACACCGATACCGGTTTCTCAGGGATACTGTGTGAACGGAAACGAGCCTTCCACGGGCCTGGCTGATTGGAGCGAAGTCATTCTCAAGATTCAGCAGGTGACGTGACGTCCTGCTAAAAGTGCCTTTCCGTGCATGTGCACACCAGTTATTAATTTGACGAGAAGATTACGTTGCAAACCAACGATGTGTGAGTCTTCCTGTCTCGTAGTGCGTGACGCTCATCAGCGCGTAAAGTGGGTTCATTCACCAGCTTCCTTCCCGATACACTCTCTAAACAGCTGTAAACGGCTTTGAAACCTTTTCCCGGGGGATATCTTGACAGCTCGAAGGATCGGACCGCATCTTGACGGCGATAGACCCCGGGGAGGAACCTCTGTACGTCCTCATGGAGGTGCTGATGGACGACCGCAAGATTTGGACGGAAACCTCCGAGGAGGCCCAGGTCGGTATCGCCATCTTTGCTCAGAATATCACGGTTTTTTCACTTGTTGACCGTGGAGAAGAGGGGGTGCTGAGACAAGAGTCGATGGTCACGTTCACCGGATACTCCCAACAAGAACTAAAACGTGTGATTTCCGCGTTGTTCCCCATCTTGGTCTTTGCTCCGACGTCTACCCGCCTCGTATCCACAGCAGGAAGCACCACTAGGGGCAAAAGCTGCGACAATTGGGAAGGATCCTGCCAACAAGGGAACCGATCGCCCTCAGGTTCCGGATAAACCAGCGACTCGGTCTGCCGGCACACGAACGAGTGGCTCCACCACCATACCCGATGATGGATCTTCGCGAAACAATCAATCTCTAGGGAGCACGGAGGAGCCGACCAGCTCCCCCTCCACTGGCGATCCCGAAATCAAATCCAATTTGCCGGTGAACAGCATCTACTGCATCCTTGGATATTCGGCACTATCGCTTCTCCTTGCAATCTGTGGCCTGGTTGTTTTGGTAGTCGCGGCCTTCTTGAAAGCCTGTAGCCGTGTGGTTTCCACCGTGTGTAAATGTTTGTCTCTCTTTCGCGAACGACGACGTGTGAACGCGTATCCCGGACGCCCTCATGGAGTTGCTAATGGAGCGCTAGGAGATTTGCGCGGAAGTCCCCGAGGAGGCGCAGGTCGGTTTGGCCCTTTTTGCTCAGAATGTCACGGTTCGTGTACGTTTGTTGAACGTGGAGAGAGTGCGGGTGGTGAGACAAGATACGATGATCACGTTCACCGGATACTCTCAGCAAGCACGTTTACGAGTGTTTTCCGCGTCGTTCCCGCCTTCGTCGCTGCTACTTCGTCTACCCGCCTCTTACTCATTGTCAGGATACATCGCAAGGCGCAAAAGCTACAGTCGAAGAAGGGGACGCCAAACAGGAAGCAGATCGCCATGAATCAGCGGCAGGGCCTGCCGGCACATAAACGAGTGGCCCCACCACAACCCCAAATGGTGTTCCTCCGCAAACGGAGGAGCCCGTGGGGAACGCGAGGGAGCCGAACGAGTCCGGTTCCGCTGAATCGGATTGGTCGGGGACAATTTACCACTATCTGTGTGCATTTTTGCAACTCTCGGCTGCCGTTGCCCTTTGTGGGTGTGTTCTGTGGGGAGTGGGAGGTCTGTAAAGAAAGGTTGATTGCCACCTTGTGGTAGCTTTTGTCGGTGCTCCGGTGAAGCATGATGCACAAATTTATGCCGCGTAAAGTTGTTGCTCACTGTCGTGGTATTCCTATTGTTCGTCTTCGGATGACAAAAGGCCCGTTGTTAGCAAGTGTATGCACTATGCAGCATTAGGTAACCCGTCGTCCGAGTTGCACCTGGAAAAGGCGTGCTCAACCACTCACTTCAAAGTCCTTCCTTGAGAGGTTGCCACTATTTGTCTAATGTACGGAGTTTTAACGGTGCTTTTGTCTCACCTTTTCTCGCCTGTGAACCGCGAAGTATCTCCAGACCAAGCCGGATGTGCTCCACCATATACTTAGTTGCACATGTATAATAGGACGGCTAAACTACAGTGAAGTCACACCAGACCCCATCCTTTTGCTGTTTGCGCTGGCGGTGGGGAGCTTCAGCCAGATGTTAACCAGACTATGCCTGTAGGGTTGGTCGATCTGCGGTGTCACCGTCGCCAGTCATGTCTTTCAAGAGTTGCGGCTAGGGTCTACCGTAGGCGCAATGCGCGTACTGACCTGTTTGTTAGGGTTTAATGACTCGTCGACCGGCCCGAGAAGGTACTGAAGGCATGGGGGCAGCATCTCGAAATAGCACGGTATCCGCTTAAACCACTCACCAGCGGTCAACGCCGTGTTGGAATGTCCAGCACAGCCAAGGCTCATTGTCGCCATTTATCCACCAAGTTGGCGTCACTGGAATATTTCTAGAACGTCCATGAAATGTTTCATAGGCTTCCATGATGAAATATTTCATGGACTTCCACGGACTTCCATGGACATGGTGTCATGGAGTTCCATGGACTTCCATGAAACTTTTCATTTTTCCATGGACTTCCATGGTTTCATGGAAGTCCATGGAAGTCCATGGACTGGTTCCATGGCACGCCATGAAACTCCATGGACTTCCATGAAATATTTCACTAAAAAATACTATAATGTAGATGATTGGGTTGTGACTGCCTCCCAACCTTTATCATCGGTGCTTTCACAACCAGGAGGTCTGGCCTAAGGTTGTGGCTGCCCCCCAACCTGTGTGATCGGTGCTTGCACAACTAAGTGGTATGGCCTAACGTTGTGGCTACCTCCCAACCTGTGTGATCGGTGCTTGCACAACCAAGAGGTGTGGCCTAACGTTGTGGCTGCCTCCCAACCTTCCGCATCCGTCCGTGTACAACCAAGCCGTTTGGCCAAGGTTGAGGCCTCCTCCCAATCCCCCTCTGCAACCTGCCCCTACCTTGTGGATGCTCACAACCCACCCACAACCTGCCCTCTGGCCACCCGTGCATGATCACCCTTGGTGCTGCAGCTGCCGGGTTGTGCAGTCTACGTGTTATGCCGAGATCGTTTACGCTAAAATTCAAATTCTTGGAAGCCGCCTGACACTTAGTCTCCTATTTTGCCGAGAAGATTGGAAAGTGTGTGCGAGTCAGCGCGTTCTAGCCCAGATGAAACAGACGAAGGCGCTCGGGACTTACGTCACAAAGGGAAGCTACTTCGGGGATAGATGACAAAGTCGAGGTGATCATGGATTTCACTCACACGATCGCACCATCCATGGTTCAAATCGCAGTAGCGGCCAATCACGCCCTTTGTCTACCTCGGGATCTGTTGAAAACAAATCTCCCGATTCGATTTTACCTTAAGTTGTTACGGGACAACGGGTGAAAACTCCGGCGCCGCGCTCCGGGCCGAACTAGGACCCAGTATTACCGCCACTTGCTTGTGAATCGTCGAGGACAACATACACACTCGATTGCATGTTCTAGCAAGACTGGATCTCGATGACATCGAGGGGTTTCGAGAAGAAGCTAAAATTCTCTCAAGAACAAGTGCCCCTGGGGGCTCCGCAACGATTCGCCTAAATATGAGAGCCGGGGAGCGGCGAAGCCGCTTTTCTTCCCTTCATCCCAGGATGGCAATAAAGGCTTGAAGTATCGGCCTCCTCCAACGCGATGCAGGGTGACAACACGGGCAACCGAAATTACCCTCCGTTTCTACCATAACACGATCTATAGGGCACTCATTGACGATTTATTGGTTTCTGAGGTGGAAGAAAGATGGCCTTTTCGTCACACCGGTTTGGTGGTGCTCCGGCAAGAGATGGCCGTGCTATGTACATAGGCATCGGTCCAAGCCTTAGGCGGAGATCCCAGGGCAGAACGGCGCAACCCCGGCAGTTGTCAGCAACAAGGATTGCGATGAGCAAAGCGGAGATCCCAAACACCAATTCAAACCAGGAGAGACCGAGGTAGCACTCAACTAGAAACGTAACGCTGCAGGGAGGAGCAAAACAAACACTGGCGGGGGAAGTACAGCATGGGTTTGCGCTCAGGCTCAAAATGCGGTGGGTTGGGACAGAGAACCGGGTCGATCGATAGAGAGAAAGAGGCAGACCGAATAAAAAGAACTGTTATGGGATGGTCAATGTCCCGCTTGTTCACAGGACGAAGATTCACACACTAGGCGGAGTCCATCATCGCTACATCCCCCCATTCATAGGCCGTGATACCACTGCTCGTATGCCAATAACGGTAAGTATGTGCACGGTGATCTGTACCTTTTTTTACTTCGCTTTAACGTGTCCACCTGCTTCGCATGTGGGAAAAGGTATTTTCGAGTGAAATGAATGAGTTTGTTTCAATTCATTTCACTCGCAAAAGAATGAATAATGCGACAAACCATTTTGACAACACAGGTAGAAGAACTACCGCCGATGAAGTAACACACTCTAACCGAATCGTGGTCGTATTTTGGGCGCTAGTATACGCATGTTTCAAGCGTGTAGTGTAGCGTTCCGCTGTCGCGTACACTTCGACTTCGACCATCTCACGCATCTGGGCCTCTGAAACGTGCTACGAATGAAAGGATATGAGTAATTCGCGGGATATGGATATGTACAGCAATACCTATGGTATTTGTGAATGAACTTATTGACCTGGAATATGCTCCTAATACCGACTAATATAGAGGGGTACGAGCTGTATGTCAAACACATAGTGTAAACCCCGTTTCCTTGGGATACGGTTTTGCGACGCAAAGAACGACAGCCAGAGTGCTCTCGAGTGAGACGTGGTTATTGAAATTTTAATGCGAAACAGGCATCATACATGGACCCCGCCTTGCACCCACACCTGGGATGCATCTGACCTCTGGTCCCCATCATCGCCGTCAATGCGACCCTCCGCTTGGAGGTCCATGTCTACACGTTAGGGAGGTGGGATCGTTCACTCGTTCCCTCCCGCGTCACGCGTGCATGTGGAGGACACAATTATTCTAGCATTGATTGGACCTTTGCCAATACTGCAACGTGATGGGTCACATCGTTCCAGCCGGTGTTGCGGGCTACGGGCAGATGGTTTTGTAAACGGGCCCGAGAGTAAAGGTGCTGTTTAGTATGCTGGTGTGGTATGCTCGTTGCTTGTTGTGTGCAAGGTTGGAGAAGGCAGTGTGCACATTCCACGTTCACGTGTTTGAGGATGTGCGGAAGGGTTTTGCGGTATTGGCCCCCGCTCCTGTTGTTGTGATCGAGTCTTGTAGGCAGAGAGATCTAGGTGGTGAAAAGAAAGCCATCTACCCCGCCCATGGGGCACATGCGGCATCTACGCATGGTGCTTGTCAACGGATTGACCCAGTTGCTACAAGAACAAGTATTCCACTGCTTCTTTTCAACATTGGGATGGAGAAAAGAGTCGGTGTATCCCGCAAGGTTTATTACCCGCCCTAGGTTTCTTAGCTATAGGGTTCAAACCACATCCAAGGTTAGATGGCCGTCCGCACTATTACACCACCGACTTTATACAATAGGGGCAGGTACTGCGCCCGCGCCCCCCATGGGGCAGGCGGCCAACATGCGACGGTAGGAAGTATCGGTGAAGTTGAAGTGGGAATTACACGGGTGTGTCTACAAGCTCCGTCCATACCCTCGAAGAAGGTGGGGATGATGTGGAAACTTCCTGCCCCCCAGCGACATTCAAAGGAAGTACGGTCTATTGTACACGATCTGAAGAAGACGGTTTCACATTTGCTATCTAGGTTCGAAGATTGTTGTCGCAACAGCGCGCGAAATTCCCGCCGGCAGACCCTCCTTCGTGGAAGCCACTCTACGTAAAAGGAACGTGTCAAAACTCTGAAAGAGTCAGTTTGGTAAGGAAATGTCGAAAATGTACGTAGTGGTGGTCAAAAGCTTGCTACCGATACATCGCCTTCACACGAGGGAACAAAGTTTCATCTACGGTAGCAGTCTGTTTCGTTCAAGGCCACGTGTTCAGTCTTTCTCTCAAGTCCTGCACCCTCTCTTATTTACAGAAATCCTGCCCTGGTTCGTGTCTACAGTATTCCCCTCTACAACGCTTTCCGGGTTCCATGGTTCACTATGTACGGTACACTTTCAACTCTACACTACACCAAGATATCTCCTCTTTATGCACCTGTTGGCGTTTTTTTACGTGCGCCGCTGTCCGAATTTCTCTCGCCCCCCCCCCCGGCAACGGAACCCACCCCTTCATGGCTTCCCCCTCTCGTGTGTTTTGGTGCTTCCACCCAAATCTCGTCCTACCGTCTTGTGTACACGTGTATCGTTCGTCCCCCATGGTACTTCCCGTTGCATTGCTTTGGCCGCGTAAAGAATCAGGCGTGATATCGTGTGGTGTTCGAAGGCCTAATCATGCCACAAGCTTTCAACAGGACACAACGAGTCCTTCTATGTACCCTGCGCGGACCACGTTCACAGCCCAGCACGTGCATTGCGTCTACGGTAAGCCCTAGCCGTAATCCTCAAACAGAACGACTGGCGACAGTGATACTCACAACTCGACCACCTCAACATTGACGGATCCCACCACCAGTGTAAGCGGCGAAACGATGGGGCCCCGATAATCTTCGACGTTGTTTCGCCGGCCTACAAATTCAATAATAACGTGGAAAACATCTGGTTTGAGACGGAGATACGTTGAGGTTCTAAAACCTGGAGGGTATGACTCCCTCGTAGACCATGTACAGCGCAAGCGAGGATGGGGTGGTCGAGCATGCCTTTGCAGGTGTAACGCAGACGATGGGGTGTCTCAACCCACCCAGACAACTTGCCTTTGTCATTCGAAGACGAAAACAAGGATGGAAATCTACTCATACGTCGCGCTTCACAACAGCGGTGTGACAATAACTCCCACACGGTACTAGCTAATCGCACGGCGACAGACGGTCAAGCACGCCTCGGCCGCCCACACAGTCAGATCGAGCAGTTCAGAGAAAACCGCGATTGCTTCCGAATCCCAAATCCCGCAGAAGAAATCATCGAAGAATGTCACCACTGCATCGAAGGTGTTCCTTGCTTGCCGATTATGCATGTTCCTCAGAAATCCAACAAGCACCAAGAACGCCACCACTGCTGCGGAGTAGCCAAGGTTGTGAAACATCACACTGCTACAGACTTTCAAGAGAGTCGCGACTGCCCAAAGAAGAAGGCCGTCCAGCACTGAGAAAGTCATGGCTCCTATCCAACCACCAATGAAGCAGACACCGTTTTCCACGAACTCCTCGAAACGAAAACCGACATCGAGGGAGCCAGTGGAGTTGGGCCATCGCAGTGTGTTTCGATAATTCCCCAAATGCCAATGAGTACCAAGAAGGGCGCGACTGCTGCCGAACAACCAATGCAATACAAAACACTTTTGATGGTGACTACCCACGATTTGGATTCAGTCTCTTCTTGATCGCCAGCGGATTGGGGACCATTCGACTCCTTCGTGTCCTCCAGAGACTCCTTCTTTTGCAAAGGAACATCGTCGGGTATCGTGGTGCTTGTGTGCCGACGGACAAAGTCGCTGCTTCCGTCTCAAACGGAGGGTGGTCCGTACCCTTTGCCGCGCCGCCTTCTTCTTCGATTGTCGCGGCTTCTGGACCTGGTGGTGTGTCCTGTTTATGGATACGAGGCATGTAGACGACGGAGCAACGGCGAAGACGGGAACAACGCGGAAATCGCTCGTTTTCGTTCTTGTCGGGAGTATCCGATGAACGTGATCATCGTACCTTCTATCCGCACGCCCCCCTCTCCACGTCCCGCAATCACAAAAACCGTGATATTCTGAGAAGAGATGGTCAGACCGACCTGCACCTCCTCGGAGGTTTCCGTCCAAATCTTGCTGTCCTCCATCAGCACCTCCATAAGGACGTCCAGGTGTTCCCCCCCTGTGTCCACCGCCGCCAAGGTGCGGTCCGATCCTTCGAGCTGTGTCAAAATTGGCACCGACGAGAGCGATAATCAAAGACCTTTACAGCTGTAGCGAATATATATGTATGGGATCGGAAGCTATACAATACGCGGGCCTACGTGAAGCGCTGCTGAGCTTTGCACACTATGGATGGGAAGACGTTTCTGTCGTTGGTTCGCGACGTGATCGTTACCACGCGTAAACGATCTCGGGAGGGCATCATGCACTGAAGGGTCCCAGTTGCAGCACGCCACTCACTCGCTGGATCGTGAGCATGACTTCGCTCCAGCCGGCCTCGCCCATGGAGGGCTCGACTCCATCCAGGCAACGTGAGTGCACACCCAATAACCCTGAGAATAACGGCATGTTGGGGTTAATCGGTAAAATTAGACCATCCGACTAGTCAGCGCTGACTAGTCGGATGGTCTAATTTTACCGATTAAGAGATACG
>FN648454.1:72618-112507 GCA_000310025.1 Ectocarpus siliculosus
AATTTTACCGATTAAAAGATATGCTCAGAGCTCGTTAGCACCCCGCCGGATCACATGGGCTTGAGGCTTTGTGGCTTAATCACTGGGGTTGAGATTAGGGATCTCCGGGGCTTGCCCCTCACCAGACGTTGCTATTTGGTAAAACAAAAGGTGTTTTTGTCGAAAGTGGACCATTGGGAATCGAGCCCGTGCGTGTAACTTGGTGTATGAACGCTTTGACCATTGAATCACTGACGGAATCCCAGTGGTACACTTACAACATAATCATCATTTGTTTACCAAACAGCAACGTCTGGCGAGGGGTACGCCCCGGAGATCCCTACTCTCAATCCCAGTGATTAAGCCACAGAGCCTCAAGCCCATGTGATCCGGCCGGGTGCTAACGAGCTCTGAGCATATCATTTTATCGGTAAAATTAGACCATCCGACTAGTCAGCGCTGACTAGTCGGATGGTCTAATTTTACCGATTAGGGGTTGCAACGACATCTTCGACCTTCAGGTTCTGTGTCTCTACCCGAGAATGAAGTCGCAATGGAGATGCCAACGCCGCTACATGTACATGATGGCAATTTTTATGCCACGGACCCTAGGTTACCCACATCTAACGAAGCAGCCATCTAGGCTGCACTCAAGGCATGCACCCGCGACACCGGGCGGATCTCTACATAGCACCCCATATACCTGAGGGTTTGCCACATTCCCCGCCAGCAACGCGCATATCGCCGTCAGCACCACAACGAGAATCGACAACTTGCCGCCGGCAACTGTTCGACGATACTCTGGCATGTTTTCTCCAATCTTTTTCACCAGAGGCTTCGCCTGCAAGACCATGACGCAGTGTTAGGGGGAGTGAGGAGGATGAGTATAACGACATGCACACTCTAGTTGAGACGTGACCAATGTTAGCACTGTAGAAACGTCGACCCCCCTGTTCCCTCGCTGCAATAGCTCTGTTCGACCGTCGATAAACCTATTGATTGAAGTAGTGTCCAACAATTGTCACTCAGTACTTTAAACAAGGCACCCACAACATTTGGTGGTGATCATTCATGCCTAATTGAAAATACCGATGTTGTGAAACGAAGCCTCCAAAGATTGCCGGAAGACAACTGCGAGCAACTCCAGTAGCTGCAACTTCTTCAGCAGGCTCAAAAACTCTTCCCTCCTGAAGGCTTCATACCGCTTCCTCATCTCGTCCTTCATGTCCTGGAACACCACCTCCAGAAGGAGACACTGAAGGTAAGTATTGTCACTGTGCTCCGGTCTCATGACATGACAGTCACCCCACGGATATCTGTGAGACCAGAGTCATTGGTGCGAAACGAGACGAGACAAGCCGTTAGACTTTGGTGGGTTACGGGGACTTTGTCTGGAGGTGATAGGTCCCAGCCCGTGACCCACACAAAGCAATATGTGCCAAATTTGTGCAATACATAGATTGAACGCCAAAAGTCAGTTTTGGTTGCACAGGCCAGACAATCACGGGCTCGACCACAGCAATACAACCTGCGTACTGGATCGGGAGCATGAGCGGTTCCGTTGGGGTCGTCCACCTGGCTCGAGATCACTGCGTACGGCGGTGGCCGCCTCTCGCCCAGCCAGATGGGCTCATCGGCGATATTCAGGGCTCCCAGGCACTTTCTCCATGCCCGCTCTGCCCGACATTATCGCTGAACATCGGAACAGGGATCAACGTGACTCTGCTGTTAATCAGCCATCCACATAACGGGGTGGCTCTGTTGTTGATCAGTCATAAAGTGACACGTACTGAAAACAGGAAACGTATAAAAGGCGTAAGTACCTAACCCCTAGCCTCCGAGGGGGCTGGAGAGCTGGCTCGTGGTGTCGGAGATCTGGCTCGTGGTGTCACCAGGGAGGCACCACCGCGTCGGAAACACCCACCCGAAAAGTTGAAGAACCCGAGCCCATTAGCCTGGGCGGCAAAGTAGGCGATGTCTTCTTTGAAGTTAATCATCTCGTCCACCGTCATGCTGTCGGACTTCCCTACCACGGGAATCACAGCAACAACCTGCGCAAAACGGGGATGAGCAAAAGGCGGGGAGGAGCTGAACCAACTTACTGCGTCTCTCGTTGGGTTACGAACACCGACCGTGGAGCAAGGCCAGGCCTTCGTGGCAAATGTCACGAAGCACTGGTGGCCTTCGCGAAGGATCAAAACCGGCCATCACACGACGGCAGCACATTGTGAACAACCCAGACTCGTGACGGCCTGTCCAGCGGTTCGATCTAACTCCTGTGTTGGCGGTGATTCGGCTGTCATATCTCACAAGAGTCGAACTGTTACTCTTCTGTCCCGCACCTTGGAGGGCTGCTTCATGTATTCGATGTCGATGGGCTTGCACCGATGGGCTGCGATAAAGTACACGCTGTAGGTCCGGCGGAACACGATCGGGACAAATCTTGAGTCAGAAACGGTCGTGCAATCACCTGGCCCAGGGGCACACGACCGCTCGGTTGCAGCTCAGGCGAAAACATCACTAATGCAGGCGTTGTTTGAACATCTAGTATGTAGTGAATCTGCTGAACACATATCACCAATCATTTTCATAATCTCCTTTCAACCGATTTGCATGAGAAACACTTTTTAGCATCATTTCGCATGCTGAGCAGAGCAGCTGGTGGAGCGACCGACTGTGAACTGATCTCAACTCACCAAACATCCGTCCTGCCGTCCCCGACGGAGTGTCGTTGCCCCTTAAATCTCAGCCCTTTACCTCCTGCTCCCGCTGGAGATGAAATCGACTACTGGTTGGAAGCTTTTGCGGACGTTCACGTGGTCGCCATATCCAGGGGTGTCCTGCCGAGATGTACACGTCGTAGTTGAAAGGAGGCCATCGAGACGGCGCACTGCGTCCAACAAAGAATGACCGTCAGTAGTGGGTATCGTTGGATATCGACACCCGCGACAGAAGCACGTAGTCTACGACACAATCGATTATACCAATACAGATGTAGGATATCGTTCTGCAGTAGTAGGACTCGCTTGACTACCCGTGGTGAATGATTGTCCGTGGTTGCCAAACCGCGAAATCGACTACAATCGGCAGCATTGTGATACGCGGCTTTGACAACCGCACCACCAAAAAGAACTTGTAGCACTGGCCGTCAGAATTGGTGTGGTCAAATTCGCGTTCTGCGATCTTGATTGTCTTGCTGTGGCCGGAAATGCCTCCTGTTTGCTCATGCACGACAGAAGCCTGGTCCATGGGGTTTTCGCCTTGGGTGAGGTGCCGGAATATGTTGTTCAGGAATGTCGTCTGTAGGAGCAATAAACAGTACCGATCAAAGCAGGTTTGGTGACGGGGGCGAGCGGTCACAACGGTTTGCTGGCAAGGGGGGGAGTGGTCAAGAGCATGCTCTTTCGCACTAAATATTCACACTACATCACATCCATTGAACTGAAACGAAAGAGAGGGGCGATATTTGCACCCTATCTCCGCCGAGTCGCCACCACACGTACCCGCCGATCTGTGTAGTCGCGAGAGGTATTCCGCAGTTTCGCGCAAGAGGGAAAACCAAAAACTTGGTGCTCCTTCATGTAGTGCTAATTCACGTGTACGTACCTGCCAAAGGCAGGGAGACATAAGTTTGGCTCTCCAAGGAGTTGGAGCGAGGCTACTCGTAGTTGTACTGCATATGGACATGCTGTGTACATCCCAATCAGTTGCCATTAGTTGTGGCGACGTTTCGTCAACGAGAGGCATAGACCATAGTATAGCCTAAGGGGTCAACTTTCCCACGCACACACGCACATCGCACTCACAAACTCTCATACCCATCCACCGGGTACTGACCTTTCCGAGGCCACTCTCGCCCGCGACCATGACTCGTAGCTGGTTCGGCGCTTGCCTGCTTACAGGATCTCCGGGTCTGCGCGGGCCATTTTGGTGGCTTGGAGAAACAAAGGAACCATCCGACCTGGCGATTGGGAAGTTCATGATTGTGAGCAGAATGTACCCGAGCGACTCCAACACTGCTGTAGGGGCAATGACTGAGACAGCGGTGTGGCGATTGCTCGGTGGAACATCACTAGGATCGTCCATACTCGACTTGGAAGATGAAAGATGAATGATTAGTGTGGAGTGTGCATTGATTTCTCCTTTGATACACACGTAGAGTGTCATAGATTGGGCGGAGACTTTGGGGCCAACGGGCCAACCCTTACCGAGGTAGGAATAGTCTACTGATGATGAACAGGCGGGCAGCAGGTCTGTGTAAGTACAGAGTGAGTAACTATGCTACACGTAACTCGGGACGGACGTACAACACCTAATTGCGCCGCATAGAACAGTTTGCGCCGCAATTAGGCGTCATGTGGCGGTTAGCGGCGGTCTACGAATTCGCCATTTCTGTGTAAGCTTTCTCGAAAATCTTGGTTCAGGAAGGAGCTCCACATACAACTCTGATCTTTCTCTCTCTCTCTCTCTCTCTCTCTCTCTCTCTCTCTCTCTCTCTCTCTCTCTCTCTCTCTCTCTCTCTCTCTCTCTCTCTCTCTCTCTCTCTCTCTCTCTCTCTCTCTCTCTCTCTCTCTCTCTCTCTCTCTCTCTCTCTCTCTCTCTCTCTCTCCCTCTCCCTCTCCCTCTCTCTCTATCTCTCTCGCTCTCTTGCGCGCGCGCACTCTTCTTCTCCAGCAGATAGATGCTGTAGACGGCCTCGGTGTAATATCGTTCATCGTTAGCCGACCAATACTCTGTCAAGAATCAATGTGCGTGCACCAAGCGTTCGTCACCTCACCGCTACAATGCCAGCCGCACTCACTCATTTGCAAGGATGCCTCCTAACACAACTGTAGGAACTGACCCCTGCATGGCCTCCCCCGTTGTGGGCGATCCTCAAGCCAAAGACGGTGGGAACGCACCCAGTGTGCGGGTACCAGGACCTCCACAGCAAAGGCCAACACCGGACCAGCTACGAGTCATGGTGGCGGGCGAGAGTGGGCTAGGCAAGGCAAGTCCGGAGCCCTGTTGGCATTGGCGCTGCTTTACCGTGGGCAGCATGAGTTCGCCCTCATGGCGCTGTACGCCCGCCGTGAGCAGATCAACCGCGTATTTGTATTGTCTCGTCCGTGTCCTTGCATAACTGCATGTGGTACAAGTATTGCTTCATGGGCAGGAAAAGTTGTGCCGAACACACACCTCATGCGTCATGGTCTGTTTTTCAGACGGCAAAGAATTTTTTCTCCCTAGTTCATAGAGCTGGACAGGGTTGAGCAAGTTTGAGTACTATAGTTATTTATTTCTATATGGAAGGTTCTTTTCTGGGCGAACGGGATTGCCCCTCTGCGATGCATACTGTACCGTCTTGTTTATTTGAGCGACGAACAGGTTTCCCCCTTGATGTCTTGCTTTTGTTCTTCGGAACGAGCGTCTGCTTCAACTGTAAAAGGAGGGGCTCCAGAGTTGACGATTGCAGCGAAAGTTACCAAATAAGATGCGCCGAAACAGCTACTTGTCGAAGCGTTCAGAGTCTGCTGCTTATGCGACTTCGAATGTGCACCCTTGCGTGCATATGGAAGGATAATAGGTACTTTCCCGAGTCGCGGAGAAGGACATGGGTTTTTTCTGGCACAGCCACATCCCTGTAAACGTTGCACCTGCCTTCTCTGAAATCCGTAGGCACCAGCACGTGACGGTTATTCGGTACGCGTATCGCAGAGGCCTCTACTTTCGCCCGCCCGTACTAAATACGTTCAACGAAGCGCGCCTATCCAATACCACAGATGGGCACACCTCTCTCGAAACCGTGGTGAGCACAACCTATTGTGCTCATCGTCTCACCGCCGTTCTCGGGCGTCAACCGCGTTAACCCTCCCCACCCCCTGATGATTGTTTGCCGATCGATCCACACCACGCCCAGACTACTTTCCTGAACAATATTTTTCGGCATCTCAATCGAGGCGAAAATCCTATGGACCAAGCTGCCACCGTGGTCCAGGCGGCAGGCAGAGGCGTTTTCGGCAACGGCAAGACGCTCCGCATCGAAGAACGCGAGTTTGATTACAAAACCGAACGAGGACAAGACTACAAGTTCTTCTTGGTGGTGCGGCCTCATGTTCATGAATTGGTTAGGGGTATGCTTGGTGTTTTGTACGTTTTTCCACCAGTCGGTATTGGACTGGACGTGCATAACAATCATAGGAATCCACTAGTTCACCAATGTACCCACAATTCCAAATGTTTCCGATAACGCCCACATGTTCTTACAGTGTATGTTGGATCTTGGTAACACCCGACCGATTGACGATTCGCGTCGACCCAGCGTGTTCATACCTCCGCGAAAAAATCACAGTACACGAATTACCGCATGACGGGTTTCTTGCCTCGTTTTTGCAGGACACCCCTGGGTACGGCGACCATGTGAATGTCAGCCAAAGCTTCCAACCGGTGGTGAATTACGTCATGAACGGGAACAAGAGTTACCTGGAGGAAGTGATGAAGGGCAACGAGACACCGGAGAAGGACGGCAGGACGGACGTCTGGTTAGTGAGAAAAGTACTACGGTCTGTTCCTAACAACACGGCACACAACCATGATTCTTGAATTGCTGATCGCTCCCTAGCCCGTCTGTTTCATGTCGCAAACGTTCCTCTTTGTGTGTCAAACAGGCTGATGCCAGTAGAAAGCTGATGCCAGTAGAAGATAATCCTCGTCTAAAACCGACACACCGCCGCGCAAACGTGCATCGTTTCAGACACCTGGAACGTGGTTGGCTACGGCTACTGCTACAGTAGTTGTGTCACGGCTGGTTTAGGTTTGGCCACGTTTTGACTACTAAACGCTCGTTGCTGTTGTGCCATCGCAGCATATACTTCATTGCTGCTCATCGATGCAAGCCCATCGACATCGAGTACATGAAGCAGCTCTCCAAGGTACCGTCGGCACTCCGTGAGGGCAATAGATTGACCGATCTCTTCTATCAGGTCGTACAGCCGAAGTACTTTTGTCGCAGCAGAGTAGTCAATCGTCGAGATGTGGTCGCCAAGCAGATGAATGGTGTCTGGACTATTGTGCTGCCGTTACCTCGCGGTCGTCATCACGAGACCTCTAGTCTGCATGTACGATGGCATATGTACGTGATTTAGGGGGATTGACCTGACGTTGCCGCGGTGGTCTGGTCGTCGCGGGCGGCATCGTATTGTGAAATTGCGCCCACCCTGCTTTCGCAGGCTGTGGCCGTAATCCCCGTGATCGGTAAATCCGACAGCATGACGGTGGACGAGATGAAAGAATTCAAGACGGCCATCGTCGACCTTGCTGCTCAAGATGATCAGCTCAAGTTTTTTCAGTTCTCGGGTGGGTGGATCTAGAACGGCCTTGTCTCAGCCCAGCGGCAACTCAATCTTGTGCCTCTTCACATGTAGTTCCTGGTTTTGATTCTTCCATTCGCGTCCTGACCGGCAGAATATCGCCCAATGCACGGGGAGCTATTTCGCGTTTTTTTGTCCCGGCGTTTGCTCTTTTTTACTCGGTATTAACTACCCTGACCTTTTGCCCGACCCTGTCCCCTGGCCCAATCAGAGACGTCATGGAATGAATGCAAGGGAGCCCTAGGACCCACTGACCCACCCAACTGGCTGGGAGAAAGGCAGCCGCCCCCTTACGCCGTGATCTCGAGCAAGGTGGACGAGTCCCACCGGGGTATCCGTAGCCCCGCACGTAGGTAGGTCGTGTGACCGCTGGGCGTAACCATCTCGACGGAAAAATAACCAGATCATGGGGTTTGTGCTCACCAGTACTTTCTTTTTTCTGCCATCCAATTTTTCTCGACATGGACCCTTGCACCTTTCGGTACAATTTCTGGACGCACGACCGGAAGTCACACAGGAGGAAGGCCCCACAGGAGTGTTGTGCTCCCCCTCTGTTCTGTGGTGCTTGCCTGAATTCCCGTTTCGAGAAGGATGCAGCGGTTCCTTTCCCTCGTCGACCATGGAGACAAATTATTGTGCACACACGAAAACATCAATCTCCACATTGTTTGGGCATATTGTGAGAACAGTCCCAGCTCGCGTGACTGCGCCGAGCTTCGAACCCAGGTACCGAACCTCCGAAGGTTGGGAGATTACCTACTGAACCAGTCAGCCACTATTGTTTGTGTCGACTGAACTGTAGACAATCATCCGACATTTGATCTTTGCACGAGCCATACCTCAAATCTACCACAGCTAGACTAAACGTTCGCGACTCCATACACACACAATGTTGCCGAATGATAGGTACCCGTGGGGCACCTGCCACGTCATGGAAACGGCGCACAGCGACAACACCTACCTGCAATGTCTTTTGCTGGAGGTGGGGTTCCAGGACATGAAGAAGGAGATGAAGACGCGCTACAAAGCTTTCGTTAAAGAGCAGGTGAACGGATACAATGATATCCCCGTATCTTGAGGAGTGTCGTAGAAGCCAAAAAGTTGGTACATGCTCAAGGTTACACTTACACGTGAACCAAATCGTTTCTCTATAACCGTCGCCGATTCAATTGACGCTGTTGTAGAAATGTCATAAAAGGCATCCTAGACTAAACACAACCAAGAATACAGAGAAGACAACGGATGGGAAATGAAACAACGGACATATTTCGGTTGTGTTCCTGAAGCAGAACCCTGACTAACGAAAACACACTTAACGAACAAGTACGAGAGAACCAATAGATACCGCGGCCTGTGCCAACGACACATCATTCTCGGGCAGGAAAAACGAATGTGTCGAGCCAGCTCCGCTCCAGACCAAACGTGTGAGATCGCCACACGTGAACACGAAAGTCGCGCAACCAAAAATTGTGGACACTTTGTTGACCAACTCTGACAGTACACGCTTACATAGTTCACGAGACCCTAATGTGTAGGTTAATGTTTCACCGGCCATGCTTTTTCTCACGTGGTGTGGACTTAACCATGGCAAACATCGCCGTCCGTTGTGTAGTATCCTTGAGACGGTTCCTATAGCATCATCTGCGCTCAAGAAGCGGTTCTACGTCGCCAGGGAAGGGTAATGGGTTGAATGGCCAGCGGGGGAGCTATTGATATCTCTTTCTAATGTCCAGAACTTCGTGTTTCTTCATTTCCAGACAAGGCCTACAACGGAGGTTACCGTCGACGCTATCAAGCGCCTTCCTCGCTGGGTTGCTCACAAGGTTCAGGGTCGCGGTCGCAAGTCCGTTCTGGTCCTGATAAGTGCGGTGGTCTGCGCCTTGGTCGCGGTGGTGCTGGCGCACCTTCGTTGCGGGGTGAGACGCTTTGATGCGCTTTTCCGGTGTTGTCTCGGTACCGTCTCATATGAGGAAGATCCTGGTCGCCAAGGAGGTAGCGGAGTAGTTTTGCGAGACCGACTCTTCTCTCTCAAGTCATCGTGCTTATTTCAGGTTGTCCGAAGCACCGTGCACCTTGAAGAATCGCATGCACTTGGCCCATCAACGTTACAGGTCAACGGTACCCCCCCGATCGAGGGGGGAGGCATGTACAACCCTCCCGAGAGCCTGGCCAACTGGGCCAAAGTCATCGAAAAAATTCAGAAGGTGAGCTACTGGTTGTCGCGCTGCATACGATCGGTGAGGAAAGACGCACGCTACAAGAAGCTGGCCATGTACATACGGGCTCGGTTGTCGCTAGGGATAACCCTGCTCCTGAAGATGATATTGGTCCTGAAAGCTGAGTTTCTGGTCGTAGATGGAACACACTGATGTTCACGGTGCATCCGAAGATTTACTAATACGAAATACATGAAGACTACATACTATGTATTTGCATCATTGTTGGAGGCCGGTGCCATGGAGAACAGATCCCGAGCACGTACGGATGTCGTAGGTCGTCACGCTTGAGGGCACGAAAGAGGAACAGGGGAGTAGTACGTGAGCACGCCGAAAGGTGGAGGCGTTCGCAAACGTTGATATGTGTTGTTTTCGTAGCATGCACCTGCCGAGTTAGCCAGCCTACTCAGCGTCCAAAAACCGAACGATTTATCGGTACTTCGCCGTGACGTTATGGACTCGCAGCTCGAAGGATGGGACCGCATCTTGGCGGCGGCAGACTCTGGCGAGGAGCACCTGGCCATCCTCATCGATGTGCTCATGGAGTACTACAAGAATACAGAGCTGCGCAACAAGGCACAGGTCAGCAAAGCCCTGATTGATGTGTGCACGAATGAACAAAGCCACGGGCAAGGGCATTTTGTATTGCACCTATCTATATGAAATTACCTTCGATTCCATCTAACGAGCGACATTGAGTGTTCTTCGATCAAGCTCTGTACGCATCATGAACCAAATGGCATGCAACCAAGGCGACTTCCAAACGAATCACGAATGACTCCTGCACCCTTTCCTTGACCTCTGCTGCACCGCTCTCTGCGAACACCAGGAAAAGCACCCGAGGCATGCCTAGGCAGACCGACCGGTGAAAAGCCTCGAGCTCCTGCCACCCCTATCACACACAGGGCACCCTATTAGGGCCTTGCTTAATGGAACACGGAACCAACCGCGGCCCGGTCATCATGCCCCGGTGTATCCAAACGTTTAGCGCTGCCTCATGTTGTTCGTGGTGGTTGGATTCTGAGGGTCGGCTACTTACTGCAGACTTCCTTGTTGTAGGTGCCCGAACTCTTGAGATTGATGTTGGGTGTATTGTTTGGTTTGTGAGATTCGCGAGTATTTGTCGAAGGGCTAAACGATGACATACATGTATGTGACGATATGCCTCGACATGTTGGAAACGATTGAAAATCATACCTTGGGACGGTCGACAGTAGGGAAGTTCCTCTCCTTAACGTAGATAGTAGTTTCATAGGTGGAGAGCGTCCGTCTGTGAGCATGCTACAGTAGAGAGCATGTGTTGGATGTTCTCACAGCATCAACAGATTATTGCGAGCAAGAATTTCCCGAGCAGATGGAGCGGGGAGTTTGGGGGTTCAAAGGTTGCTATGGATTAGATTTGGTGGTACCAACTTTATCACAAATTGCAGGTTTGAGGGTATGGGTGTCTACAACGGAATTTGTGTGCGTGGCTTGTGGTTCCTCACTTCCTTTTTCTGTGTATAATCAAGTCCTTTTTCCGGCTCTCACGCCAACCCCGGCTTCCACGCCCATACTCCGGCTATCACGCCAACCCGGCTTCCACGCCTTCAGGACTCCCACGTCCCTACATATACCTTTACGTCAGGGCTTCCACGCCACCCGGCTTCCACGCCACAACTATATTATACACGAGCTTCCACGCTCCACCACGTAGAAGGGCTTTCACGTCCGCAGATAGTTTCTACATTTTGACCGTTGGCAGTGCCCAGCTGCTGGCACCTTATGTTTCCCACTACGGGACCCCGCGCCGAGGCACCCACGCCCAAAGCTACTCAACACGCTAGCGTTTCGATCAAGGGAGTGGCCGCTGTGTCTACGCGCGCAAGATGCCGGATGGAGACGGACGACAGCCTCCGGGGGGACAAGGTCATGGTGACCCTTCCCCGGGAGAAGGCATCGGCGATGGAGGAACCAACTATTCGTTCACCGCCGATGCAGAAGAACAAGACAATCTGGGAGGGAGAGCGGCGGCGGGGGGAGATCAGCAAGACTCGATGCGTCAGCTGGTCGACCTTCTCAAGCATGCTTTCACGGCAAACTCCCAGGACCAGGGGCATCGTGCCCATTCAGGCACGTCTAGCGCCCACACCGTAGAGTTGAAACAGCGGGAGAAAGTCGAGGTCCCTGTTTGGAGTGATGATTTCCTCAAAAATCGATCGATGGAGGTTGCGTTGCGGATTTTCACGAGTGTGTTTGAAGCATGGATAGAGAACGAGGGAGTGGTTGACGCAATGAGAGGCCCAGAGATTCCTGTAGCTGCAGCTCAAGTTAATGTGGAGTGGCTGAAACGTTCGTTTGGTGAGGAGAGAGTAAAGCAGTCTAGGAAGGTATGGATTTTCATGCTGTCGAAGATCACGGCACAATCTATTCAAGGGTAATTGCTCGCAGCGGAGAGCCCGCAAGCAGGGTACAAAATTTCCTTGGACTACTACCGACGCAGTAAAAACGAGGAGAGGCAGACGTTTGATGATCAGTGGAATGTGCTGTGTCAGAGAAATGGAGAAAGTTTGATGGACTTCTTCGGTAGAGCTAAGGCGCTTTGGATGAGACTGGTGTCATACGGTGATAATCGTGCTGAGGTGTCCATGTGCAAGCACATCGCTCGGGTTTTTTTGCCAGAGTTTGAGAGAATTAAAGAGCGTGTCCTGTTTCACCCCATGTTGTCGAGTGCACAAATGCAGGAGGCGTTGAGGACGGCTGAGCACGAGCAGAGGTACGAGCGGAGGTCTGGAGAGAGAGAAGAGGAGACGAGGCACGCCCTCGTCGCTGCCGGCATGGGCCGGGGCGGCGGGCAGAGGAGACCAGCCGTTGTCGGAATGGGTCACGGCGGGCAGCAGCAGCAGCAGCAGCCACAGGCGTCGATGCAGCCACCGCAGCAGCAGCAGTTGGTGGCGACGCGGGCGGCGGTTGACCGGCGGCGGTCCCCGTCACAGGCGGCCACGGGAGCGGCGACACGGCGGCACCAGGCGAAGGTGCAGGCCATGACGCAGGCCCCGGTGGCGGCGGCGACGGCGACGGCCCGGCGGCGGCAGCAGCGGGCGGCGGTGGAGCGGCAGCAGTTGGCGGCGAAGCGGCGATCTCGAAGGGCAGCTGGGGCGTGGGTAGAGTCCCCGCGGAGGGGGGTGATGGCGCATGCCCTCCCCCCCCCCCGACGGCGGGAGCGCCGCCCACGTCACATTCGATGAGTAGCAGACGTGGGCGGTCCTTTCCTTGAGCACCTTGACCGTGATGTCGGCGTGGTTGTCGCCGCCATTCAGGAAAAAACACGGCACGGCCCTGTCGTCCAGCTTGGTCGCCGCCCGCTCCCACATGAAACCGTACTGGAAAAACGGTACCAAACGGAAGGGCCGTTTCTTGCCGGTGTAGAGCTCCTGCGGCGAGGCACCCCCTGCGTTGGAAGGAGATGCAGACTGGTTCAGCTTCTCCGCGGCGTCTTTTGCGGACTCCGCCCAAAGCTCGTCTCCCCGAATGCTCAGCCCGCGGATACGAGAAAATCCAGCGGGGCCAAGTATCTCTTGGGCAGCGCGGCGAGAAGCCTTGCCGACCTTGAGGCACCTCTGGATGGCGCTCTCGACGACGCCGTTGTACTGCTGCACGCCGGGAGGGGAGTACTCGATCGCGATCCCCATGCTGGCACAGAACTCCTTCAAGTCGCCGCTGGTCCAGAGGGCGTCACGGTCGCCCCGGACACATTTGATCGCGGTGCCAGCCTTGTGGGCGGCGTCCACGACCATGCGTTTGAAGACCGCCAACGCCTCTGACTTCCGCCGCATGGCATAGCAGACGATCCAGCCCGTGGCGGCGTCCACACCGCAGAGCATGTAGTGGTTGCCGCCGATGGTCGCCGTGTACCCGCCGCACATCTCGATGTGGAACATGTTCGTTCGGCGCCCTCTTGCCGCGGTATCCGCCCCCCTGCTTCGGCACCGGTGCCCTCGTCCCCCGCGCCGGCAAGCACCACCGGCAGCTGTCCATCGTGCCCGTGAGGGTGATTCCGTGTTGTTTTGCGGATAACCTCAAGATTGGTTCGGACAAGTGGCCGGCACGGTTGTGGAACGTGTTAATATCCATATCCTTTGTTGCATTGGCGACATGGAAAGGCGTCTTACCCGGGCCCAACACAGCCAAAGCACGGTCACACTCAGCACTCTCCCAAACATCTATCATCCTGGCAGAGGATTCTGCCGAAACATCCGTCACGCGGGGGGGTTCAAAATCCGAATCCAGAAGGCAATTCAACACTTCAGATCTCTGGGCATACGTAAAGATGTTCGACATGCAGGAATGGGCCCATTCTCTCGAGGGGTCACTACTCTCGGCAGTAGAGGCCGGCGTCACCAGAAAACTCTCACGCGCAACATTCACTTGAGACACATCTTTGTGGGGAAGGCGGGAGGCGAAAAGGGAGTCACTTGACACGCCACGGATGAATCGTAGTTTACCGTGCAGCAGTTGAGTTCCGCTCGGGTTTATCCGGACCTCATGCTTGTGCGAAACTTTCCAAACCGAAAAAAGATTGAATCCACACCCGGGCACAAACAAAACTTCTGGAACAGTAATGTCTGTGTCTTCCTGTTTCCCGTCGGCTCCGATTTGGTGGAACCGAAGGTCTAAGCTTCCTACAGCTGCAACCTTGATGAGAGCCGAGTCTCCAATTTGAATAAATTGTTCATCCTGGCCCAAGTGGCGAATGTCGTACATGTGATCTATCTGGTTTGAAATCATCGCGCTCGCTCCAGAATCGGCCTGCCACTGCTCGCTACCCTTCGGATTCGGCATGTACGGTTGGCATCGAAAAGCTTTGTCTACTGTGGGACGCTTGGTGACACGAGCTACAATTAGCATTCCAGATACATCAGAGGCAGCAGGCACAATCTTATCAGGCTCAGCAGTCGCGATCACATCAGGCATAGAAGGCACCCTCACATCATGGACAGCATTCATTATCCCATCAGACTCAGCACTCACAACCACGTCAGGCACAGCGGGCACAATCGCATCAGGCTCATGAAAATCGGTCTCCTTCTCATAATTCTCGAACATCGCAGACAGACTCGGAGAAGCAACCCTATGCAAATCTTGCTCAGAAAAACAGTGATTCCTCTCGTGACTCGCAAGCATTTCAGGGTCAACACCGGGTACAGCAGGTACGAAAACGTCAGACGCCTTACAACCAAACGCCGACTCAAGAAAAGAATCAAACTTGCCTCGAGGGCACACACTTCGTGCCATGAAGAGACGAAGAGGGGCGTCGCCAGCAGGAGGTAGAACGTCGCCTGGATCTGGAGGGGGAGAGGAGGAGGAAGAGGTCGCCTGAGGTACGCCGTGGTGCTGCTGCTGCTGCTGCTGCTCAAAGCTCGCCTGCTGCTGCGGGAAGGGCGCCGGCTGCTCCGAGACGTAGAAGGCCTCGTTGTAGACTCTCGGCTGATACGCGTCAGGACCTGCAGCAGAAGGGCAGTATGTTACGTTGGCCTCCTGCTGCTGGTGCGGCCCGCCGTCTTCGGAAAAATAGCCGAAGCCAAATCCCCCGCCGGCGTTGTCGTAGGAACCGCCGCTGTGGTTCCCCCCGTGAGCCGCGAGCCCATACCCGTATCCCGCCTCGGAAGGTGATGGGGCCCAGCTTGGCGTGGGTGCCGGCGTCGACGTTTGCCACCATCCCGAGCTGCTTTCGCCACCGAACGAATCTCCACCCCCGATGGCCAGGTGAGCCGGAAAAAAGGGCCGCGGGACGCTGGCAAGCTGCCCTGCAGGTACGTTGGCCGGCGGGAAATTGCCCCCGCGGCCGCCGCCTTGCCCACGGCTGTCGTAGGGGCGAGGCCCGTAGCCGCCGTAGCCCCGTCCCCCAGCGTTGTGCCCCTGCACCTGCCCCCCAGCTCCGGGTTCTGGCCCGCGCGGCGGCCCCTGAGGCGCAGGAGCGTGGCCCTGACTCCAGCCCGCACCGTTTTGGAATTGGTACGACTGCTGTACTGATGGACCACCAACCCGCCCCAGGTTCTGCGATCCGCCTCGTGGATGAGCGGCCGCCTCGGCGTTCCTCCTGCCGCTCAAGTACGCGATGATCTCGTTGTAAGTCGCCAGGAACTCGCTGCGCAACTTGTGACAGTCAGCGGTCGCGTGCGAGCTGTTGGGCCCGTGGTACTGGCAGAAGTACGGTCGCTCCACCGCCGCCCGCTGCTGCCGCCGCCGGGCCGTCGCCGTCGCCACCGCCACCGGGGCCTGCGTCATGGCCTGCACCTTCGCCTGGTGCCGCCGTGTCGCCGGTCCCGTGGCCGCCTGTGACGGGGACCGCCGCCGCTCAACCGCCGCCCGCTGCTGCCGCCGCCGGGCCGTCGCCGTCGCCGTCGATATCGCCGCCGCTCCCGGAATGGTCGTCCTCACCCATCGAGGCTGAACAGTCCCCGCCAAGAAGAGCGCCGCAACCACGCCAAACCAGGCTGACCAGACCGCCGCCGACCGCACCGGGGTACGCCACGCCCCTGACGCCCCATGCTTCGAGGCAGCTGGGCGAGAAGGGAGACCTTCGGGTCCGAGGACGCACGAGGGGGGATGCGCGCGCCATGTCACAGCAGCAGCTGTCTACTCTTTCGGAGGACCGGCAGTTCCCATCTCTGCCGAACGAGGCCGTCAGTACTCCTCTCCCTCCTTCCGAGATCACCATGGGGTTGCTGGCTCAGGCGAACGAAGATGTTCTCCTCTCCATGCTGGATGCTCGGCTAGTCATGAACGGGAAGACGATGCTCCGGCCAGGATTGGAGGGGGATGATGAGCAGGGGGGGGGAGGCGAGCAGCGCGCTCGGAGTGGGGACGCGGGAGGAAGCAAGGGAATCCCGCCGAAGGGGGACACAGGCGAGAAGGGACGCGTGGGGTATGGAGGGTCGATCGGTCCCTCTGAGCGGGGCGTTCCGCTCGGGCTCGTGGCGCGTCTTGCGACACGCGACGACCTCAATTCGGCTATCTCTGAGATGGAGCCACCCCTTCTGCGCCCCGACATGCCGCGCTGCCACTCCAAGGACCTCAGGGTACCCCAGACATTCAAGGAGGCGAAGGAGAGCGTGCACAGCACCCAGTTCATGGACGCGACGAAGAGAGAGGTGTTTGGGTTGCTAGAAGCAGATGCATTCAAGGTTGTTGGACCCTAGCAACCAATCGGTAATTGTAACAAGTCGAAGTTTCTGTTTGATTGGAAGGTAGATGCGTTCGGCTTTCCTACGAAGCCCAAAACCAGACTTGTTGCAAGAGGAGATATGCAGAAGGAATACATTGACTTTGGTGATTTGTATGCCCCCACTGTAGCTTCGTCTAGTGTTCGTATGTTGGCAGCTTTGGCGTGTGAGCTTGACTTGGAGTTGTGTCATTTCGATATCGATCAGGCGTTTGTGAGGGCCCCTCTTAAGGAAGACATTTTCATGCGATTGCCGGAAGGATGTGGTGCGTTGTCGGGGAAGATTGTGCAGTTGAACAAGAGTCTTTACGGTTTGAGGCAGGCATCTAGGGAGTGGTACGCGTTGCTGAAGAAGTGTCTTTTGGCTTTGGGTTTCGAGCAGTGCATGGCCGATTCGTGTGTTTTTCGCTTAGTCGAAGGGGGGGAAGTAGTGTTGATTCTAGTAGTACACGTAGACGATATTTTTGCAGTGGGGACGAAGGAGAGGTGTGATCAATTTGGGAAGGATCTGGGCGAGTACGTACCGGTGAAGTCTCTGGGGGAGTTGCAGTGGTACTCTGGTTGCTATTAGGAGAGGGACAGAGAGGCAGGTAGATCGACGATTTCGCAGGAGACATACACCAAGGAGTTGGGAGAGAGATATGGTGTGGAGTGGGGCGGAAGCATTCCTTTGCCCACGACTTGGAGACTTTGGGACTTTGACGTTCATGAGCCGAGCGTAGAGTACCCATTTCGCGCGCTGATTGATTCGTTGCTATGGATAGCTTTGTTGACTACACAGGTGGAGGTCGACCCCCCTTCCCCAAGATGTGGGATGCCCTCGCCCCCTTTTGAAGACCTTGACAAGGTCGACCACCTTGGAGAAGACAACCAAGGCCTCGAAAATACCTCGATTTCTCCCCTTTCGAGGTCTTGGTTGCCTTCTCCAAGGTGGTCGACCTTGTCAAGGTCTTCACAAGGGGGCGAAGGTATCCGACATTTTGGGAAAGGGGTGTCGACCTCCACCTGTGTGGGCCGGATATCGCGAATGCGGTGAGGGCAGTAGCGAGGTACTGTAGTGCACCCAAGTTGATCCACTGGAAGGCTGCACTTGGCATCTTAGGATATGCAGTTAGGACTAGTTCTTTCGGGACTTCTTTTCAGAAGGGGACAATCTCAGGATTTTCTTTGATCACGTTCGCCGACGCGGATTACGCCTCGCGTGCGGCGGATCGTAGGTCGGTTTCAAGTGGAGTAGTAATGTGTGCGGGGAGAGCGATAGCATGGTTTTCCAAGACTCAGAAGTGTGTGACTTTGTCCACCACGCAGGCAGAGTACGTGGCGATGGTGGACATGGGGAAGGAGATTCTTTTTTTGAGGCAGGTTTGGCGCTTTATGTTGCCGAAGGAGTTGCGGCCGTGCATTCCACTGTACGAGGATAACGAGGGTGCTATCCAGATCGCAAAACACCCGATCTCGAATTCCAACTCGAAGCACATCGACGTGCGGCATCACTTCCTCAGACAACTGGTAGATGAGAAGGAGGTAGAGATCATTCATGTAGCGTCGCAGTACCAACATGCTGACTTCCTCACGAAGGCGCTACCTGAGAGGGATTTTGTGTTTCACAGGGACTACGTGATGAACTTAAAGTGAGCAGTCCCGGAGTTTTTGTGTTGTGTGATTGTTTGTGTGATTCTTTCGATTTGAGTATATGAGGAGTTGATTTTCTACGAGTTTGAATTCAAGGATGGCCGATGGATAATATATTTGGTATTTCTGTTTTAATGGTTGGGAATACTTTCTATCCGATTATTTTTTGTTTTTTTTTGCGTTTGTGCGATTTTTTTGAATTACTATTTCTGAGGAGTTGATTTGATACGATGTTGAATTCAAGGGTGACCGATGGATAATCTCTGCAGTGTTTCTGGTTTAATGGTTAGGAGTAGAGTTTCAAACCGGTTGGAGTTCTAACGAGTTTTGTTTCTGGTTTAATGGTCATGGTGTTTTGGCGAAGACGAAGCATGAGATGGATGGAATGTTAATCACTAAGGCTTGCGTTCAGGTATTTGGTATAAGAGGGTATGCATGTTTAAGGTAGTGAAATGAGTCCGGGTGTAATCTTGCCAATGCAGCGAGTAGGGGGGCTGTTGGATGTACTCACAGCATCAACAGATTATTGCGAGGAAGAATTTCCCGAGCAGATGGAGCGGGGAGTTTGGGGGTTCAATGGTTGCTATGGATTAGATTTGGTGGTACCAACTTTATCACAAATTGCAGGTTTGAGGGTATGGGTGTCTACAACGGAACTTGTGTGCGTGGCTTGTGGTTCCTCACTTCCTTTTTCTGTGTATAATCAAGTCCTTTTTCCGGCTCTCACGCCAACCCCGGCTTCCACGCCCATACTCCGGCTATCACGCCAACCCGGCTTCCACGCCTTCAGGACTCCCACGTCCCTACATATACCTTTACATCAGGGCTTCCACGCCACCCGGCTTCCACGCCACAACTATATTATACACGAGCTTCCACGCTCCACCACGTAGAAGGGCTTTCACGCCCGCAGATAGTTTCTACATTTTGACCGTTGGCAGTACCCAGCTGCTGGCACCTTATGTTTCCCACTACGGGACCCCGCGCCGAGGCACCCACGCACAAAGCTACTCAACGGCATGGTTGAGTGGAACTACACACCTTTGACGTATTTATACAAGGTGGGCGTGTTTGATGTGACCGACTGGGAAAGTTTCTTAAGTTTGGTTGGCGGTGAAAAGCCGCGCAACATGTCATCTCGAAAACAAACAGCGCCAGGTTCGTCTGGTCCTGATATTGTTGGGCAGTTGACATGGATGTGACTTCCCATGGGGTACATGGGCGCCCCATGTGCGTCTCATGGGCCGTCTCACACATCCCACGAGCGGAACACAAACACATTGATGGGACGCTTGGGGCTACCCGGTGTTCTCCTACCCACGGCGAAACATGATGACGCTTCCTGGGCGTTGTAGTGGGCGTCCCCGCGTGTCCCATGGGACGCGCCGGACGGAGGACGTCCGATGGGAGCGCGGGACGTCGCATGGGACTGACGATCAGGCGCATTAGGGCTAGGGTTAGGGTAGGGCCACCCATGGGACGGACCCATGAGACGCACATGGGTTGCCCATGGGACGGGAGCGTGGGACGCCCCATGGACGTCCCATGAGAACTCCTAATAAGTAAAGAACCTAACGGCTCTGTTCGAGTCCAATTTGTTGTTTGTGTCCTCCCGTTCTCTCCCAGTCGCTCGCTACCGATCGCTCACTCCCAGGAAGCACAGAGGAAGAGCGCACACTGTGCTTGTCAACAAGAAATACACTGGTTTTATTAACACGGAAGTAAACAGAGTCAGCCTACTGTATTGCAGGGTGGTCGGTGTATCCTACAAGGTACAGTTCCTGCCCATTTGGTATCTTAGGGAACAGGCTCAAAAATGTCATACCATGACACTAGCAGCCTACCCCGAGGGATCGTGTCAGCAGATGCTAGAACCCAAAGTCGAAGAAGAAGGGTCCTTCTAGAGGTACATCTACTGATACGGAGCTTCACAAGCTGTTACAGTAGCGGCTACAGTAAAGAGAGGTCACGCCTGCTCTCTTAAATCGGCACTTTGTTGAAGATAGGTCACGCCCGCCTGTTCTCTGACATCAGTACCACCCTAATGCACAGGACGTTCGGCAAATCATCGTGAGCGACCTCCCAGATTCAACGGTCCTGCCTGAACCAACAAGGCCATTGATTGATGATGCCTGAACCAGCATACTTTCGAAAATGAATGTCATTGAGTGATGCAACAAAACTCATGCATCTTGTCCGACCCGCAGCCTGCATGCTAGTTTGTCGCCCGCTGCACGCTACTGAATCCACCAAACGGTTCATCAAAGATCATCATTAGCATTTTTTGCACTTGGCAAGGTTGATCAGTCAGAGCGATCGTCGTGTCATGCGACCATGGATGGAGGACTAGTCGAACACAGCAAATATGTAGTGCTTGATCCCAAAGGAGGACCCATTGAATGTCTACCGGGACAACACGCGCATCTACGTACTTCAATCAAAGAATAACACCCCAAGACCCTGCTTAACCATCACCGGATGCTACACAGATAGCTACAGTTCTACCAATCAAACAGAGAGTAACTCCCACAGCGAGACTGTGACTATGTCCTCCACCGACAAATTCCACACTCACGCCCGTGTGACGGAAGACTCAGGATATAGGAAGAGGCGCACCTGAGCCACAGTGTGCAGACGCTCTGGTGAGCGTTTTTCCTCTCTTCACCTACTTTCGCGTGCGCGAGCCAATGAAGGTATTCTGCAAGTAGGTGACGCAAGAGAAACTGACTCGGCGCCGTGCTTACTGTAGGGGGCACTCTCCTCTGCGAGTCTCATCTCTAAGCTTGAGCTTGACAACGAGCGAGGCCCACATCCAAACACCGATTGTCAAGATTACACTGTTTACGGGATATGTTTACCGCCTCTAAAGACGGGAGGCCGGCAGCGAAACAACCTACAGCAGCCCTGACCACTCCTTCAATGTCTAGGAGTCTAGGTGGGAGCTTCTGCACGTGGGCATATGCGCCGCCTTTACACCTTGACGTAGCACGTGCCTTCCAGAACGAGCTCATCTTCGTCGGCGTCAATCGTGACCGTGCTGGGGTCGTCAGCCTGTTGGGCATTCACAAGACAGTCGTTGCGTTTTTGTTAGTGTGGCTGGGAACCCGAAGAAAACCGAAGAAAACCGAAGAAAACCGAAGAAAATCGACGCACGTCACCACTTCGTTCGGGAGCGGGTGGCCAATGGGGCGTCTAGGATAGTCTTATGTATCGTCTGAAGAACAGCACGCGGATTTTCTCATCGAACCACGGCACAAAGAGGCGCTCGCGGCACACGAGCGTGGCAGAAAAAAACATTTGTTAGGCGGTGTTTTACAGGTTCGCCGAAGGTACTGTAGTTCTTGATGGGGTGCATTGTTGGAGTTCTTGGATATACAAGGTAGCGTCAACGGAGGATATTTGGCCCGTGCTGGAGGAGTACTACATGAAAGGTACCCCACATTGCCGTCTTAACCCGGAACTTTCATAAGAAACTCCGACATCATATCTCGCGCCGAGTATGGGGGACTGTTTGGTGTACTCGATCTACTACTGTAGAAATGTGCTGCGGGGGCTTTGGGGGGCTCTGGTCTTTTCGGGCATGGGTGAGTTAGAAAATGGAGGGGCCCGTACCTGGTGCGTGAGATATGGGTGAATAATGCAAGGAGACAAAAGCTTGCCTTCACTAGTGGTCTCGTGGCACGACCGTTCGGGAGATCACGCAATCCACTGGACAACCTCGTTGGAGTCCTACACACAATTTCTACCGGGTATCGACACACCTTGGACCAGGGATTCGTGTCGTCAAAGCCGTTCATGTCCGAGCAGCATCGGGTGCACAGTTTTCGACGTTGCTGAACACTCTAGGTATGGCTAGGGGTCAAACATCCGGACATACCTGAATGGTGCACGTGCCGGATGGGACATTGGAGTAGCCGCCGTTGGTGAAGGACACCGTCGTGCTATCGGTGATGGTCATCACCGGATCTGCGCACGGGAAACGATGGAAGGGAAGGCAAGACAGCAGGGTTCAGGCGGGGTGTACATACGAAATAAGCCAATTGATACAGGCACATGCAATAACCCCATCAACACAAAGGAATCTGAGGAAGGCGGCATGGCGAGGATGCTTCAGGAACAACACACTCACGACATTCTAGCCCCGAGAGAGGGGCACACGGCCTTCGCCCACGCTAAGCTTTCTTCAGTGGGAGATGGTTCACGAGACTACTAGAACGCCACCATCACCCGAACACGCACAGAGTCTCGCTCACCATTGACCGACTGAACCGGCTTATCTTGGAACTTTACAAGGCTGGAGGATTCGACGATGACTTCGATAGGCTGCTGTCCGTCAACGCTGCCAACGTTTCCTGCGCCCTCGGGCCCTCGCCGATGGTTGCTTCGAAGGTAAAATTGTTCGAGCCCATGATGTGGAGACCCGCCACGACGTTGTCGCGTAACTGCACGGAACCACATTGAGGCCGACCCAAGCGCACGAGAGATTGACGACAATGTTGGGGGGGGGGAGGCCATATTCCTGGCGACGAGTTCCAATCTATCGTACTACAGTGGTGGTACTAGCCGGTTCGCCGGCGCACGTACTACCTGAGAGTATCCGCGAGATTCCACTGTCCCGCAGTCTGCGGGACGATAGGAACAGCTCAGGTGGTGCACTTAACAGTCTATACTGGCAACACCCATACCATGCAGGAACGATGGGCCTACACAAAGCCCGAGTCAGAGTCAATCGTTGATATGCTGTGCGGAGCAGCTATCTATGTTGCACCCATCACGCGCGTCCAGTTCCAAAGAGGGAGGGTGTCGCGACTCACCGTGTGCCGGCGAACTCAGACGGAGTCCGACGTGTCGACTATCAGACCGGTGCCTCGGCTTAGGCCGATAGTCCACGGAAGGAACTCCTTCATGCCTAGTAAAAACACGAAAACGCGTCGAAATACCGCAGGAAAACCACGGAAGGGAGGGAAGAATTACTTCGGTGAGCACGGGTGTTGCCACGCAAGGCTGACGCGGTCGGCGCCGACAACCACCAACGACTCGACGCGGGAAATCTGATCCCTTAACAATCGACAGGTACAAGATTAGATCGGACGAAACGAACGGAAAAGGGCAGCAGCAACGATAACAGCACAAGCAATAAGGCGTGCAGCCGCAGTCCGTTTGTAGCGCACTCACTCGTCGTATCTGCCGGCGTCGATGCTTACGAGGGTAGAGTCGCGCACGACCAGGGCGTCACCGCTGCAGTAGCGAATGTCGACGCCCTCACAAGTGACGTTCTGCAACGTGTTCGGCATCGAGCGGTGAAGAGGAGGAACGGAGGGAACGAGACACAGACTTGCCTTGGGCAGGGAATGCAGGGACGCAGAAAAAGCTGTAACTGGCATCTCCATCAGTGTTAGTCTAGCCACGACAAAATCTGGCAACATCGATATTGAAAAAGCGCAATCCGCCCTCGTCAGCAATTCTTATCGCCTCACCTGGGAGTTCACAACCGAGCGGCAGGTCGATCCTAGGCCAGATACGGCGGGATTGCTGTCGGTGCCGGTCTCGGGAACTTAATTCCCTTGGATCCACACGTCTTCGATCTGAAACGTTTTGTTATAGCATGTATGGAGCACACCGCGCCTTTCTGGTTAGTTGGGAGAATGTGTTGAACTCTTGTTGCATACAAGTAGTTACTTTTCGTTATGCAAATAACATCGGCCTGGGGTGACTGCCCCCCCGGAGCGACCGTCACATACACACACCATAGTTCAGGTGCTTGGGTGAGGCGCTCTACACCCTCACACGGCAAAAGAAAAATAAACAAAATCGGTCAGGACAAGATGCAATGGCCGCCAAAAATGAAGCGGGTCCATCGAAGAGCTGTGAATTTCTCAAGTCACGAGTCAAACAGCAGCCTCTAGCCTAGCCCTAATTGGCTCTGCTCGTGGTGCATACTTCTCTCTACTCACACACACAGGCATGGGATGTCAGCCTACAAGACGCATGCGATCGTCTTCGCACTCGTGTAAATGCTCTCGGATACCCGGTCGCCCCGGTGGTCTAGTTGGTATCCGCGAAACCTTCTAGAGGTCAGGTCAGGGGTTCGAATCCCGGCGTAAACGAGCTTTTCTTGCAAAGTGAGTTTTTCTCTCGCTTCCGCTCCTGGTCTAGTGGATAGCGCTAGTTCGTGTGTACACAGAGGGAAGGGAGTGCTGAACTCTTCTCGCATTAAAAATCGAAGGCCAAGTACCGCAGGAGGGGAGGGTAGAGAGGGGTTCTTCTGTTTGACCACGGGTTGGAGTAAAACGGCACTAATAGTGCTGTGAGCGCTGATTTGAAGTGAAGATAAAAAAAAAAAATCAATAATAAATGCTCTGTCAAGGACGCCCTTCCCCCAAATCAGCATGCCCAAGCGTCCTGAACGCCATCCATGACGACGATGGCGTCGATGTCAGTGTTTCCCTCAGCCCCTTCCTCCAGTACGATGTCGGTCGTGTTTGGGTCGTCTTCGCCGAAACTGGTAGGGAAACAAGCGTAATGTGACGCCACAAGCAATGTCAAAGGAACACGTTTCCAATGCACCACGCCTGCGTACTCGAGGCGAAGAAGAGAACGAATAGGAAACCATTGAAGTATCCCGGGAGCCTTACAGCAGAAATGGTACAAAGGTTTCTGTGGGCGGCGGGACCACACGCACGCAGTCGCAGTTTTTTTCCAGCCACCAGGCACGAAGTGACCCGTGCGCCAACGTTCCGCCGCAGTGGGCATTCCCGCGACCGACACGAAACCTCGGACAACGCCAAACCGGCTGAGAACGGGTGCAGCAACTTTTACATAATGCTGTTCTGTTACAGATATTACTTTCACGTATATAGCATTGATAGATATACAGGCGCTCCGAAGACTACTTATTGTGGCTCGGTCAAGACACTATTAGGCACAGTACTGAGAGCAATCGTTGCGCAACACAAAGCAGAAAATAACAAGTCGGGAACTCACTCGCCGAGGAGGAGAACGCCAGACTGCATGAAGACGTTGCCGTCCACGAAGTACGCACCCAGGACAGATCCACCTGCGAGGAGTAGCGGGATAGCGAATTTTTTTTATACACACATACGGCGTACGGGCACGATGGGATCGACATCGCGCGTCAGATGACCCCACTTGGGGGAGCCGTGCGAGGGCGGATTGGCGAATGTGTTGAGGGATGCGCTGCGGTAAATGTTCGTGTAGGATAGAAGCGACAGTCGGCCTCATCGAAACCGTGCAGACAAGCGAAGAGGCTCCGGGGGACACCGCGGGAAACCGTAGAGGGCTGACGACAAGACATCAGAAGGCAGGGTGTTCGTACGGTTCGATTAGGGGAAGAGTAACACACGATGGCAACTTGACCCAGACGCACTACATACACTACATTCTATCTTGCATTTCGAAAGTCCGAAGAAACTACAGGTCTCACCGTGCCCGTAGCAGTTTCATCCATGTCGATGCAGTCCACGCCGTCGAAAGTACCCTTCTTCACCGCGCAAATGGCACCGTTGATTGCGTTTTGGTCTCCCGAGCCCGTCCCCACGAAGTCCGGCAATCCGTTTCCACTCCAGAACTCGATGAAAGTAGACCCAACCTGAGAACGCATTCAAAACGAGATGTGAAGGTAGGGGAAGGGGACCCGTCGCCGGAACCAAGGGAGACGATTGCGAACCGGTGAGCTTGCAAGGTCAGGGCTTTCCGTCGGGGGCCTTAGAATGGGTATGTCTGGTGGCCAGTGCTGCCTTGGAAGCACGCACATGATACATCTCGACGCCTCTCTCTCGCCATCTTTGTCTCCCGTCTTTCTCTCTCCGTCTCTCCTTCTCTCCCGTAATGTCTCTCCCGTGGTCCTCCGATGGTCGCACCCGCCTCGAACACTCACATAGAAGGTGTCGGAGGGGTTATCGATCTTGGCGCCAAGTACCATGGGGTCAAGCACTGCGAACCCGGGCGCTCCCGAGCCGGTCCCCTTCATTTCGATTCCAATGGAGGTGACGTACTGGTCGGCGAAGCCCGTCAGGTCGAAGGACTGGAACCCAGCTGTATCGGTGCTTTCCAAACCCTATCGCCATTCGTAAGGAGCAAAAAGCGGAGGTAAACTCTTGTGGAAGGGCTGTGGGAGTCAAGTCACAGCAGTTTCATAGCGGAACGCAGGGCCCTCCGCACGCGAAGGGCAGCAAAACTCTTGCTACATATTTTAGGTGGCCCTGATGATTTGATGGAACGACCAATAAAAGCATCGAATGGGAGAGCAATTTCTCCTCGGTTTCCAGCCTGGCATGGAAGCATTATTCCAAAAAAAGGGTGCTACGCGACTGTTGCGAGCGGATTCGGCTCATGTGCTGCCGTTTCTCGAAAGGGGGGTGATGCAAGATGAACAGAGAGAGAGCTGGAACAGTCCATACCGCCGACGTGTTTAGACATGACGAGCCCAGCGAACCGAACCAAAATATCTGTACCAAATCTTCTATCCTCTCACCGTGATGGTCGTGTACGCCTCGCCCGTGCCGTTCAGCCTGTTGAAAAGCGTCAGGTCAACTTGTATGTGTCGCCCTCGGGGAACAATAGCTGGAGTTCTGTCACCATGAAGTATCCGGCGAGAGACAAGAACAAGGTCCGGCTGATGGCCTCGTTGGAGTCGGAGCTCCACTCGAACCCGTCAGTCGTCGGTTCCTGTGCATCAACGTCAATGTCAAACCAGAAGGGGCGCATTAAGGGCAAAGAACTCTGCCGTTGCAATTCGTCATCGTTCTACGTAGATGCTGTTGATCGGCGGTTCGTCACAACAACGCGGATGCCTAGCAGCGAACGAGCTCCTTGAGTACGGAAAGGCACAAGTGTGATGTCGATGGTTGGGATGAAGAAATTCCTCATAAGCTGTCCAACATCACGCACACATCTTGCAGCTATTCCACGCACACATCATATAGCTATTCCACGTAGGCCCAATAGGACTATTCTCCCGTCAGCCCCAGGTTTGTGATCCGCTGCAGCTTCCTGTTGATCGAAACAGTTAAGCACGTGCTGGTGCATACATGGACGAGTGGATCAGAGCGCTCATGTTTACAAGGCCGTCTCCGTTGTCGCGCGGAGTGCTGAAGTTTTCGATTGGGGCTTCGCCTTCCACCACCTCTTCAACGATCTCCACCTAACAAGAAAAATATCAATGAACGGCATCGGACCGAGGGAGATGGAGGCACAGCCGTTAGTAGCTGTTTGGGAAATGGTCGATCGGTTCCTGTGTTGCATAATTTGGATCGAACATCACCGTTCGAGGGCGTACTCTGTTTCTTGGTACGTAGCCTTCGGCGACGTTCTGGACAAGCAACGATTCTAAGCAGTCAGCAACGAGGCGTCCCAGAAACCGCGCCAATCAATATTATCCTAGATGAACACTGCTACTGCTGCGCCCTCCAGCTAAAGAGGTACATATTTGACCTAACGCGGAGAGACGCAAGAAAGGCCATGCGCACGAAACGACAGAGGAGGGGCAACGGTGAATGTCTCAGCACACACACCGAGTACCCCCTGTGGGGTCCACTGACCTCCGAGATGGAAATGAACTCCCCGGGGGAGGAGAAGACCGCGGCAATCCTGACACTGCTGGCTTTGTAGTCGAAGTCGTACGTCTCGAAGCCGTCGGTCGTTCCCGAGCTCATCACGAACTCCTCAGCGATCTTTTTCAAGAACAAAAAGATATGTACAACGTTCCAGTCAACGCCAAGGGGAAGCAGCGGAGTCCAGGACCCCGGCAAGCCGGCATGGGCCAGCCCATTGGGTCGGCTGTCTGGTACGACACAAGATAACACCCCCCCACACACACAATTCGATACCCGGAGGAAAATGTTTTTGCCGGTCGACATGAGTCAACCACATTAGTAGATCAAGCGATTGGGGAGCGAAATACCCCCCCAAAAAAACAAAGAAAGACACCTGGAGCTGAGTCGCCCAGAAGCAAAACATCTCATCACCGTGACGTGTTTTTTCGTGTCGAGGAGTGAAGGCAAGCTCACGGAATGCAGTAACGATGGGTGCGAATGCTACGAGACAAGGGGACAGCTCCAAGCGTTTGCAAGTCTTTGGTTGAGTTTCGCGAAACGTGGCGGGAGTTGTCTCACCCAGCTTGTGAAACGGCCACCTAGCCTCATGTCCACCGAAGGCTCGGCACCGTCGGCGAGAGCTTGACAAGTGGACGGAGAAGAGAACAGAACGGGCACGGAGACACGAAACGTCATTATCGGGTTCGACTTCTTGCTTCGTCGGCAGCTGTCGAGCACAGGATATTGTAATGAGTTTAGTGTAGGATCCACCGCTGCGCTATGTTTGTTACAACTATTTTTCGAATATGTCGTAAATATGGGAGCCTCTGTTTCTTAACGAAATGTTTTCACGCGATATACGAAATAGATGGTAGCGACGACGGCGTGGTTCATTTTGACAAGGGTAGGGTGTGCGGAGACCCGTTTGTAGCTTAGCACGCTTTGAAGCCCGAGGGGGGCCATTGACACCCCTGCTTGTGTGCATGCGCCGTCGTCCGGCCACCGAGTGGGTGGTCAGAAGTCCGACCTATCCGAGGTGCGCCAGACGATTTCTCACCGATTTTGACGTGCTTGACATGGCGGAAGTACACCAGGCCGAAGAGGATCTCGCACTGGAAGAACGTGACAATCAGTCAGTCTCGTTGATTACCTGCATTTGTTTACAATAGTCTACAATAATACTGTTTGGAGGGAATAGAGATAAAAAAAAGGGAGGGTGCAAGGTCGTTGCTCCTAGCTTCGGGTACTCACTCACATAGATCTCTTGTGTTAGCCTTCTTAGACCAGGTCCGCTCAGCGTCCACTCCGAAAGTGAGCGGGGCTGGGGTTTTGATCCTTCTTCAAACTACTTCAATACCCCACAACGACGCCAAATATCCATACAGTATCCAACGAAACGTCAAAATATCCAAGAATCGCTCATCATACAACGTTCGTTCATGCAACGCCCATCCATATGCATACAACGCTCTACACTAATGTATGTATGTAGTTGCTTCATTAATCCATTACAATTCGCGAAACACTGCAAATTAATTATCAAGATTGTTGAACCTCGCGGCGAAGGGTGGGTTCATCCCGGATAATCGGCATATCATGACCACCCCCGTTGAACCTACATCCCCCTTCCCTGGAAGTACAATATGCTTGCGTTTGACGATGAAGGCTCCGCGACCATGATTAACTGACGGCAGGAACTCCTTCAACACTGGAATAAAACGTCTGTATGTAGTCTTCATCTCTCTCTTCGATTTTGCGCGAAGACGGCGTAGGTAGGCCACGGCCATATCAAAATTGGAGAGACTGATTCTCCGGCAGTCCAACCAACATCAAATATCCTCGGTGGTGCTGCTCCGTAGTGTTGACTCCAAGTATACACCCAAATCAAATCACCCGCATCAACGATGCAATCAGTGCGTAGCCAGGCAGACGCAGTCGTCAATGAAAAAAGAAACCCCCCTTCAACCAGATGCCGGCCTCATGCATATGCGGCAGTGCGCCTGGCTGCTGTTGTGTGCGAGGGGCGAGAGGGGAAACCTCAACAACCATTCTTCACATTAAAACAACCATGCCACAGCCATGAAATTGAATTTTCCCGCGGTCTCCCAACTGGAGCGTTCACAATCATGTTGAAAGCAGTCGCAGAACACAGACTGCGATTCCACTCACTCTGGTTAGCTCAGCGACACATCCTGACGGATCGCACCCGTTGTCAGCGCTGAGGTTCGGACCGTACAGTTCCGCAACCGCGGTGACGGTTGCAAAGGTGGAAGCTTCGACTATGGCTGCGTCTGCGAACCTCGAGAGGCTGGTAGATAGAGCAAGCCCACAGAAGGACTGCCTGTTGGACCCTCATTGTCGGCTGATCGGGGGTCTTGTTGCTGCACGGTAGGTAGCCCTATGTCGGAGGAAGGGAGAGGCCTGGGGATTGGTGTGAAGGCCGTGAGAGAGACTGTGCGTGTGAGAGGGAGGAGCAAGATCAACCGCCGCCTCGTATTGTTCGTTGGGTTGTTTTCCCGAGCGGGATGTGCGGACTAAATAGAATGTAGTCGTGTCTGCAGACAGACCGCTGGACTTTTCAAAAGTTTTCAAAAAGAGCAGTGGCCAAAATCGGGTACACCCGGTCAAAACATGGCCACAATCGGGTACTCCTACAAGATGCTGCTGATGGGAACGACCGCATGACACCATCTGATTGGCCGACGCCCGCCCCTACCCGGCCTTGACCGTCTTTCCACCGGGTGCACCCGATCTTGGCTACTCACCCCCCGGAGGAGTACCCGGTTTTTCTTTCCCCTACCCGAAAATGGTTGGGCTGTTCGGCGAAACCCCACATGCACACAATCACGGTTAGGACGCACACCGCTGGCCGCTCGTTTTTGTCGCCAATGAGAAAGAAGCAGAAGCAGAGAACATCTCTGTCTGTGTATTCGTTAGATGCGTGTCGTGTGTGCTGCATCTCGTGAGTGAGGCATTCATCCACAGCTCTTTTGTCGATCATTTACACCGACCGCCTGCCTGATGCCGTTTCCCCCACGCGAGAGTTCCACCGCCGGCGGTGGGTCCGCCCCCGCTGGCCGTCAGAACGTCCGAATCGAGGGCAAGGCACTACTTGTGTGCATGGGGTTTCGCCGAACAGCCCAGCCATTTTCGGGTAGGGGAAAGAAAAACCGGGTACCCCTCAGGGGGGCGAGTAGCCAAGATCGGGTGCACCCGGTGGAAGGACGGTCAAGGTTGGGTAGGGGCGGGCATCGCCCAATCAGATGGTGTCATGCGGTCGTTCCCAGCAGCATCTTGTGGGGGTACCCGATTATGGCCGTGTTTGGACCGGGTGTACCCGATTTTGGCCACTGCTCTTTCAAAAAGATACTTCCGAAAAAATATCTGGACTGGACGAACCGCGAGATTTTCAAGCGGGTTGCTGTATGTTGTTGGCACGGCGGTGATTAAGCTGTGATGTGTGATGCCCCATGGAAATATGTGGACCGGTATCTACTGCTGTACTGATGTTTCGGGGTGCACGAAGCGCCGGGACGGTTTTGTTTGAAACAACACGTCACCGGATTCATGGGTTTACTTGATCACTGATGCTTAAAATGATGGACAGGTGTCACAGTGGTTATAACGCTATCGCTTAAAGTAGCTCACTCATGTGTTAGCGTGACAAGCACTGGCTAGGGTTCAATCAGTTTCATCCATTTCATGGTCAGGTTCATGGTATCTTACCATTGGATTCAAGTTGGGGGCTAGTAAAAGGGATACAATCCCGGTGGGTCTAGTCAAGGTGGGACTAATCAAGGTGGGACTAGCAAGGGGGGTCTACCTCCTGCTTTGACTCACAACTGGTTGCTGCTTAGCGATGTGGGTCAAAGTTCCTCTTCCGAGATTGGCCGTGTTAACAGTGAGCGATCACCCAAAACACGTGTTGAGGCGGAGCTCTAGAGGGGCTCCGCCAATGATTCAGGTACACCCGGGGGTATACCCTAGCCCTCCTCAAACCATCGTGAAATGGAATGATTCTCAGTATTTAGCGCCCGTTCATGCTACCGTGACGCAGGAGCAGGAGTCTAAAATAACAGGCGCTTCCAGAGCCCTTCTCTAAAACTTTCAGGATGAGAGGTACACGTCGGTGGTCTACTTGTAGAGTGAGGTCCTGACTACAGACCTACAGCAGTCTCATCCCATGGATGAGCTCCGGGGGTGGATCCACTTTATCCAATTCCATATTTCGATCGTTCCTTCGAGCCTCGGAGGCGTGTGTGTGTGCGCGCTCGGCGGGGTATCACAGGGGCAAAGGGGCATCAATTTACTCCAGCGACCCCAGAAATTTCCACGATTTTATCCTCCAAAAAAGTCTTTAATAATATCTTTGCGGGTGATCTGCTCCACGCTCCCTCTATTAATCCCCAGTAGTGTTTTCGGTCTGTTACCCTCCTCATCATCCCGTCTCTTGCCGTCCCCTCTCTTCTCTCCCCCCCCCCCCACCGCTTCAACATTCCTCTCACTCCTTTCTTCTCACAAAGGTTGCCGTGTGCCCATGGCTGCTTCCCCAATTGTTTTTTCTTATTCCATCCAGTGTGTGGGACCAGCAGCAACAACAGTGTGCACACAGCAGCGTGAGGGTAGGACACAGGAGCAAACAGATAGCACAGAGACAGCAGTCAGTGTCGAACTGTGGGCTAGGACACACACACCACCACTCCTCTCACTCCTTTCTCCCACACACACGCGTTGTCGCTCATACACGACGTCGTCACGGCCAGCGCCCCTGCCGCTGCCACTGCTGTAAGGAAAAACGAGTCCGCTAGCACCACCATCATCGCTGGAAAACATCAAAGGACCAGCAGAAAAGAGAAATCAATGAGGATAACATGGCGAGGGACGCCACTCATATCCTCGCACACACAAGCAGGCTGAGAGATACAAAGCAGTATAGTCTGCTGGGTAAGCGCTACGCCCGCAACAATGCAAATGCACGGCAGTCCCTGGAGCCGAACGCCTTCTTTGATGGAGAACCGTGTAGATGAATTGACGGAGCCCCCCCAGCAGAGTGGGACAGTCCAACTAGAACGAGGTTGCTTCGTCATCCCAACTTTTAGCCGTCGCTTACAAATCTACCTGCCCTAAACAGGGCCCCTTGCCTCTCTTCAGCCAAAGATCTCGACACCCTTGTCAAACAGAACAACACCTTTGAGGTGCGCGCCCTCATGTTCGACTTAGGGTAACGAACGAGTGCTTCCACTATTGCTGAGGTGTTTCAACTTAGCCGGTCATCGTTCTCAATGTTTACTGACCACCAGAGCGATGATTGCGAAACCGAAACGGTTTTCTACCGTTCTCGTACGCGGCCCTTTCTTCTTGATCTCTGCCCCTTCGACGTTCGCCCTCCCCCCCCATCGCCGCCACCCTTCACGACGCCCCCAGCACGCTTCTTTTTTTCCAGGCCATCCTGGCCGGCAGCACCCCGCTTCTTCCGCTGCTGCTGCTGCTGCTGCTGCTTCCCAAGAGCACTGCCGTGTTTTTTCCCGGCACCGCCACCACCAGAAGAAGCAGAAGAAGAAGCGGCCCGAAATAACTCCCAGTTCGACGCGGCGCCGGCGGCGATCGCCTTCGCCGACCCGGCCTTCTTCCCGCCGGAAGCGGCCCGATAAACCACGGTGTAACACTCCCTCAGCCGCGAGATAACCCCGCCCAGGGACTGGGGCAGCAGCAGAGTCGAACCCTCCTCACCAACGTCGCCGCCGCCGCTTCCCTCGGCGGGCCACAGCGCTGGCACCACGGGCGCGAGGTCGGTGGCGAGCGAGCGGTACGCCGGGTCTGCGAACCTCGCCGACCACCTCGACCTCGACTCTCGCCGCTCCTCTAGGGCCCGTAGCACCGTCTCGAACGCCTTCGCTATCGCTGCCGGTTCCGCCGCTGCTGCTGCTTCTGCTGCTCTCCTGCCGCCGCCAGGCCTGGCACCTTCGCCCCCATCCTGTCCTCGGAGGGACATCAGGTGTTGCACCGTCAAGGACGTCCGTCGCTCGAGCTCTCGCCATGTTGCAAGCACCAGCGCCATCGGGCCCCGCCACCACGGGTGGAGGGAGGCGTGTCTCCTCCCCTGCACCCAGAACTGGTTCAGCCATTCCGACTCCAGCTCCGTCAGGAGCGCCTGTTCCGCACGGACCTGAGAAACAAAACAAGGGGCGACGTTGGGCATGACGAGGACGGGATTGATTGGAAACAAAGAGAGTTGTTTTGATGGGGGGGGGCGCACTGCGGTGTGTGCAGCCTGGCGGGGTGATCACGGAGACGCAATGGAAGCCCACGGTCAACCACGGCGACAAAAAGACAGTATTTATCCGCTTAGGGTACACCTGAGCAGCGATACAACGGTGGGACGGAGGTGGGAGGAGGAGCGTGACGAGCTTCTACCGCGAGGAACCGGTTGCGGCACATCGATGCACCAACGATCGCACAAATGTCCGTTGCACCTCCAAGAATTCCCTAGCAATATGTAGACTACAGTAGCACTTGTGGTCAAAAAGAGTTTCCACATAACGCTGCTGTCGGCGAGGGTGAGTATTCATCACCCTCGGATGCAATCAATGTTCGCTTTCGCTCTCACAAACTCATCAAAGAAGAGCCACAATCTACCGACGACGTACATAGAGCGTCCGTGGTGAAACAAAGCTGAGCGAGGGACAGAACGCCTCTGACTATCCAAACGCCACACGCCGCGCGGAGAAGATAGCCAAACGGAACACGACGCGGAGAGGACGAACCTGAGCAAGGTTCAAGATCTGATCATCTCCTCCCGCCGCCGCGGAGCCCCCACCGGCGAGTGCCTGTTCGCAGCGCTTCTGGACGTGCGAGAACGTGTTCCCGTCGGTGTCCGCAACGCGATGCGTGGACGAGTATCGAAGGGTGGACGACCCCGACACGACCGCGTGCTCGTGGAAGTGACTGCCGCGAGTACACGATTTCCCCCCGGGATAGGCGGCCGAAACAGAGGAAACGGATGCATGCCATGCCAAAGGTTAGCGTCGCGGGTGCGTATGTGTAGCGCACACGGAAGAGGGAAATCTGCCGACAACGTACGTACTCGAACGGCTCTGGAATATCTCAACACTTGTGTGCAAAGCGTGTGCGTGGGTGTTGGGCGCGGCCCATGGAGCCCCATGCAGCTCCTCGGGAGTGGGCTAGTGCTCGAGAGCGCTTGAAAAGGTATGGAGGAGTGGGGTAGGCCTGCACCTTCTCAATCCTCAAAACACTCCAAGAACACGGCAGCGCAGGGGAAACTATACAAAGCCTGCAGGATTTGTTAACAGCAGCATCGAGAGGCAAAAACAAAAAAACTCACTCCTAACTCACTTGAAGTCGTCCAGGAGGAAGTACGCGTCGCCACTCTGGAGAGGGATCAGCAGCGGTGGCGTCAGGACTTGCTCCCCCTGCTTCTCCGGTACAGCCTCCGCCGCTGACGCTGCGACTGATGCTACTGCCTTCGGCCCCGCCGGTTTCAACCCCCTCTCTGCTTCCTTTCTCCTCGTCTTCTCGTCGTTGCTCACGCCATTGCCATCACCATCGCCACCGCCGTCGCCACCAACTCTTGCCTCTGTCGACACGCGGAGCGCTATGCCCCAGTCAGGCTCTGCCGGGACGGGGTCAGTGCAGTGATACACGCCTGCAGCGAAAGGAGGGGGGTGGAGCAAGAGCGTCGGCGAAAACAGCCCGGAAGAGAGACGAAGCGTGGACTGAAAGGATGATGGATGATTTCGAGTGTAACAGGAGTGGTGGGATTGATGAGGGCACCTGTGACACTCCAGAGGATAATAGCAGGGCCAAGTACAGCAGCTTAGGATAAGCTCCTGGCCTACCAGCTGGTACCATGCACACCCATGCTTCTAAAAAAAATTGAAACAAAATCAGATAGAAACAGGCAAAGACGGCTCAACAAGCACCACCAACGCGGTGTCTTCCTCACCTATGGTGGAGAAGTCCTGCAGGCAGCTGTCGGCGTGCCAGCTGACGGAGCACTTTCCCATGGAAAACAGGGGGTCCGGCTTGAGATCTCTCTTCGCCCCCGAGCACTCCATCCGGTTGATCAGGGTCAGGTTGAACGCGCAGCTCCCCCTCTCCCCTCCCGCTTCCCGGACTTCCTCCTTAAGCATGGCGCCGGCGCGGAGACGCATCCACTCGCTCAGGTCGCCGACTTTTCTCAGGGTGTCGGCGACCCTGTCGTTGTCATCGAATCTGCTACCCCTGAGGTTGTCTTTCGACTTTCTTACACTGCTAGCGCCATCTTTGGAGAACAGGTCTGCGAGGCACGGGTCGTTCAGCGCGTCCGCCAAGCCGTCGCCTGGCCCCTTTCGGAAGTCGCTCTCCCCCAGCCCCCAAGGGTGGGCGAACAACCGGAGCCCCAGGTACTGTTTGTTGCGAGATGGCGAAAACGTTGGCGGGTAGAGAAAGGCGAGATGAGACAGGGCACGGCCGTTGCGAGAGACCAATGCGATGCTGGGGGAAAAGAAATCATGGCACGGAGGCTACCGTAAGGATGCGAGAGATGCCCCCCCCCGCCAAGACCGGCTTTCGAAGCTCCATTGCTAGCGGGTGCGGGTAAGAGCCCCATGCGCCTGCGCAAAGCCCTCGGCGAGATGCTCTCACAACCACCATTTTTAGTGTTGGCACACAAGCTTGGTTGCGGAGCAATCGAGCTTTCACAATCGGTCTACAGGGGTTATGCTATCCCATCTCTCACATCCTATCGGTACTACAGCAGTACGTTACTGCTGATACGGCGAGGCAGCAAACTATACTACAAAAAATGCACCTTGTAGGTGATGCCCGCGTCCCCAACAAGGGTCCTGGTCACGAACGTCCGGCTCAGACGCTTGCCCCCGGCCTGGACCGTGTCGTACAGGAAGAGGCCGGCCTCGTGGAGGCTGTCGAACGATTGCCGGAAGCCACTGTGGACTGCTTGCGGGAGAGACCCCGCCGGCTCGTGCCTCACCCCCCTGTAGCTGCGGTCCAGGGCGGGCGTGAACAAGGGGTCGCCTGGGGACAACCAGGAGCGGCCAAGTCGGCGGAGCTCTGCATCGAGATGAGGGTGGACGAACCGGGCTGGCTTTTCCTTGATCCGCGAGTGTTTCTTTAAAGTTGTTGTTGTTGGTGGTGGTGGTCGTGTCGAGGACGAACTGCTACCACGGGACTGTTGAGATGCAGCCGGGATGCTGCATTCCTGTTGCCTCTTCCGCTTGTTCTTCGCCTTCTTCTTGTTGCTCGTTTTCTCCGGGCTCGCCTCCGTGCCGTTGTTGCTATGTTGGATGGGCGTCGTTGCTGCCGACGTTGGCGGTGATGGTAGGCGCGACCTTGCCGCTGTGGTGGCTGAGGTCGTTGTCATGTTGCTCGCTCGGTGCTTCGCTGCTGGCAAACCAGGACCACCCCGACGGCGTTTACCAGGCTTCGCCATCGTACGGCTGGGACCGCACAGTCACAGCAAGCGACCTTCCCACAACGACTAGCGAGAGAGCAAGACACAGGGGCAAGACTCGAGCACTACAGCAGTGCTGCCAACTGTCAACTGCGCTGTGTGGAGCCGCCAGAGAGAGCGGCACACAGGGGGCCGGAGGTGAGGATAGGGTACACGGGCTACATGTTCTCAGTAGGAGGACCCCCGGTTTAGACAGCTCGTGACACACACCCGGCTGACTGGGCGCAGAAGGTACCCGAAGTACCGGTGAGTAACACGAGCGTCGACTGCCCTACGACGAAGCTCTCTGCTACCAGAAAGTGAAGGTTTAGGGAGCTGGTAAACTAAGTTTCTTGAACCTTTACGACAACGTATGTACGCAAATTATCGCGTTCATGTTTGCTTCCCTTGGTCCCAACGCAGCAGCAGCTGCGGGCTACATCCGTAGTGTAGTTTACCGCTCCAACCTCTCAGGAGGAGGTTTGTATTTTCCTGCTCTGGTGAACCCGTATGGCGTTGTGGCGGGAACCCTGGATCGTCTGCCGCCAGTTGCGTCGGTGTCCGAGTCGGTGCTCGATGCCTGTTGCATCGGTGTTTGCTGCCCTGACGTGTTTGTTGCCTCTCTGCGTTCGCGGCCGAATCGTGGGGTGCTATCGGCATGCCGCGTGTGCCGAACGACGACACAAACAAGACATCAGCAGTGTTATGTAGATCACGACGTGTCACGCAACATTTTCTCATTGTTAGACCGATCCGGACACCTGGCTGTTTGTGACTCTCTGCTGTTCTCCTGCTTCTTCTTTCCTGCTGCGTGTGACGAAACCGTTTCTGGTTGGTGTGATGGTCTGGTGGGTGTTGGGTCGCAGCAGAACATGATGGCGCGCACGGCGCTTATCTCCTGCCTGCTGCTGGTCGACCATGCTGACGCTTTCGTGGTCCCCGCTGGTGAGTCTTGGCCCTCATGCCGTCGTACGTGGAGTTCTGCCCTGCTCCTCCTTTAGAGTTCAAGACCACCTTGGCATACGTGAGATGGTTGCCGCTGAGACCGTATTTTTGTGCAGTCACATTTCGCGTGCCTGCTCGCGTGCCCCCTCCTGATCCAGTTGCAGTTGACACGAGTTGCGATCAGCTCGTCGAGCCAGCACAAGATTTCTGTTTTGCGCTGCCAGAAAATTTTAAACGTACGGAGAAGTCTTTGTCAAACCCATCACGCCCCCACTTTGTGTACTTTTGTAATGCACCTGTACAACCTGTAGCTGCACCCTTCAACAGCCCTTGTGTGCATGCTTGACAGTAAAGCTACGGCGGTAGGTGCGGTAAGAATATCTGCTGTCTGTGTGTGCTACATACATGGTGCCGTTGACGTGCTACAGCAGCAGTATTCAGCCACCGCCGTGTTTTGAGTCACCCCGCAACACGGTAGGAAGTCTGCTGTGATTGTGAGTTTTAGAAAATATAGGCAACGTCACTGAGAGACCACCCGTTCGAGCTTAGTGAAGATAGCTCCGGCACGTGCGTACAACCAGGTATAGTACTTGTGTTTTCAGTCACGGTTGAGTGAACACCTGGGAGCGCGACGCTGGGGTTGCCGTTGAGTTCTGTTTGAAGCCTTGGACCATTGAGAGGGAGGAACCTGTGACGCCAGCCGGAACGAAAAAAAGAAGGGTGGAATTGTATCCACCGCCTTTAGTCTAAGGCTTTGCGCACAACCCAACAACAGAACCTTGAAGTTGTTATGTTTGCTACTGTTGTTTATGATAGCTTCTTCCACAGGAATATGTCGCAATGTCTTTAGGCGTATGGTAGATGTTGTTGCAAGTTACTTCACGCGACCTCACACCGGATTGTAGGCTTGTTTCACCGTAAGTACCTGAATAGTGAACATATTTCCACCTCGCCGGGAAATTGGTTTGGTGTTTATTTCAAGCAGACTCATGTGTTGTTTTGAGTGCTCTGGTGGTTGGGGAGAAGTCGGCACACACCGAGCCTATATACCGCGGTGTATCTTTATACTAGTCGTTCTTATGAGAAAAAGTACTTCGTATTCGTGTTGTGGAATGGTGTTCTTCTCTCCCGAAGACCTTCGCGCGAGAATCATGTGGCACGGCCAACACAGCAGTTGTTCATGTGTTGATCTCAACTGCGCGCCGATATCTGCTTTTGATGTGGTCACTATCCCTTAGCTGATAGCATACAGAGACCGTGAATGTATGCATGTGCGTCGAATTTCTCGCGCACCCCTAGTACGACGCGATCGCGTGCGGTCGAACGAACGAAAGCAGGCGCACACAAAACCTCGGTTTCTATTTTTTTTTTTTTGCCGTGCCGCGACGATGTCTCTTCGGATACCATCGAAGCACCATCATCGCCGGGGTGTTCATCCATCTTCCCTAAACCGTCCGCCGTCGACCTCCGTTTCCCTCGCCCGGTCCCCCTAGCTCTATTTACCGTAGTGTTGGATACTTTCCGCTTTCCGCCGACCCCCCCCCCCCCCCCCCCCGCCCCCC
>FN648454.1:118422-131888 GCA_000310025.1 Ectocarpus siliculosus
AAGGCTCCCGTCCCCCCCCACAATGTATTCCCCCCCCCCCCCCCCCCCCCCCCCCCTCACAATCCCGGCGGTGTCGGCATCCATACTCGCCAGGTGGAGCGCGCGACGCAGCTGGCGGAGGAGCAAGGGGTGCCGAATGCCAAGTTCCAGGTGACCAACGCCCTGGACATGACCTTCGAGGACGAGTCGTTCGACCTCGTCTGGGCGTGCGAGAGCGGAGAGCACATGCCCGACAAGGGCAAGTACATCGAGGAGATGACGCGCGTGCTCAAGCCCGGGGGGTGAGCGAGCTAGAGAGCTTTGCGGGGGGGGGTAAGGCAGATGTCTGCTCCACACCGTGCTGTTCGAAGAAATGGTATTTTTTTTTTTATTGTGTGGGGAGAAGGAGGCAGATGTTTGCTTCCCACCGTTGCTAATATATGTATGCTTGTTTGTGTTTTATTGGTAGAGAGAGGCAGATGTCTGCTCCACACCGTGTTGTTCGAAGAAATGATGGTAGTTTTTTTTGTGCGGGTACGTTTGTATGCCTCATGTTTGCTCGGACCGTTCTCGGGACGGTTCTCGGGACTGTTCATTTCCTGCCTGGCGTTTCAGGGGGCCGGGGAGGTGGTTCGGCAGTGTGCGAAAGTCATGATTTTCATGGTGTTGGGTCGTCGGTGCTAACGCGCGTGCCCAAGCCTGGGGGTGGGGGGCGTCGAAGCAAGTCCGGGGGCTCGTATAAATAACAGTATCCTGCACTGGTTATGGGGGATGGAAGCAGCGAATGGGTGTTGATGGTGTCTGGTACTGGGTGCCTTTGCCTTTTTGGGGGTTGGAGCGACGATGAGTTTGGTCTGCTGATATTCAGCATCGCTGCTTTTTCACAATTTTTCCTTCAAGCATAGAGTGCCGCCAAGCTGACGACAACACCCCGCCGGGCGCTCCCGCTGCCGCCGCTGCTACTGCTGCTACCCCCCCCTCCGTCGCAATCGATCCGTGCTGCTACCGATGATTGTACCAACCAATGCTGTCGTCTGCTGTCGTTATCCCCGTGCTTGTGCCACAGACAGCTCGTGGTGGCGACGTGGTGCCAGCGGGACAACTCCACCATGTCCTTCACGCCCGAGGAGGAGAGGAAGCTCGACTTCCTCTACAGCGAGTGGACGCACCCCCACTTCATCTCGATAAACGTGCGTAACGGTTTAACTCTCCCTGGGTACTACCGTATGGTGGTGTTACTCTTTGTATCTGGACTCTTTCTCTGCAGATTCTGGACGGCGGGACCAACTCCATGTGATTGGCGTGTATGCTTGTGCGACATTGATTTTGCTACGCTTTTCAGCGTGGGGCGAAGAATTGACGATGGGAAAGTCTCGACAGCGGTTTTCGATCTGTGGTGTTGGGTGCGGCTCTCCTGAGTGAGAAAAGTCCGCCCGACATGATAAAGCGACAGTCCTCCGTAAATAGTTCACCAATGATGCAAAACCAAGTGCCTTTGTCGGTGATAAAGACGTTCCCTTGTGTTGATTGTTTTTCATTCGATATTGCAGCTCCCTCGTCTCGTCACTGTTTTTGAGGGGCACGAATACCTTTGTGTTTTCTCTGGGGGATAACTTGGTCTGGTTTGTGTACATAATTTTTACATGCACACGACACGAAGCACGGTTGTTTCTTTGTTTTCTTCCGATCCAGGACTACGCCAAGCTGATGGAGGGTACTGGGCAGCTGGAGCAGGTGGAGACGGATGACTGGGCAGAACAGACCACACCGACATGGCGGTTATCTAGTGAGTTGCTGTGTTTGTTGGTGGCACTAAAATATACATTCTTGTTTCTTCTTGGAACGTCCTACTTATAATGTGAACAGAAGCAATTGTGTTGGGCGGACTTTATTGGGAGATTGTGCCCTTGATGAATCTCCACACTAGACGCGGTCTTTGTCTGCCGGCGCACTGCTCTATGTCGGGAACAGGTGTTGGAATGGGTGCTAGACATGATGCTCTGGGCTTTCCCCACGTTTTTGAAGAACATTGCCGTGATGCTGAACCGTCGGTAGCGTTGCGGCCTTTCGCCGCACAGGTCACAGCCGTCGTGGCGGCAGTAACCCGCCGTGCCCACATGCAGCACACGTCACCGTGTACCGGGTTTTGATCTTACGGTAGTTCACGTCACCCCGGTCGGTGTGCCTTCCTAGCGTGTTGCCATCTCCGTACAAGTGTCGTTTGTTTCCATCTATCTCCGATGCGGCTTGTCCCGCACCCGATTGATTGGCTTCGTCATGCTTTTCGTGTCGAGTTTTCCTTCCCTTCGCTATATGCCTTGCTTCAATCTATTGTTAGGAACAACACATAAAAACACACTGAAAGACTACAACGCGTTATAGATATTACCATATCTATTCTATTATAGTGAAAAACTCCCTTTTCTCTCTTGCCTGTTTGTCTGAATGTTGATCGGACCACAGTACGGTGTTGAGCTCCTGCCATATCCGAAAAGAGTCATCCTGTTGTTGTTCTCGAAGGATTGTCCGGTCCGCTGTTTTTGATTACCTCACTTATGCCCCCCCCCCCCCCGTTTGCCCCCTTCTTCCCGTACGATGCCCTGGTTCCGTGCCAATACCCGACGACGCCTCTCTTCTCCCCATCGCCCTAACGTGACCCAGTCTGGGTCGGCGTGGTAAACCCATGGCCTTGGCTCAGGGTGCCGCGGTCGTACTACAAGACGGTGCGCGACGCGTGGTGCATCGAGCGCATGCACCAGGCGTTTAAGAAGGGTCTCATGCAGTACGGCATGATCAAGAGCGTCAAGAAGAAGGCGGCCCCGCCACCGCCGCCACCGCCGCCGCCGTCTCCGGAAGGACCGACCACCCCACCGACGCCGGTCATCGTCCCGTAGTTCCGTGACACACCGTGACACACGGTACAAAAGTTAGCGGTTTTGTTAGGTTGCGGGGAAAACATCGTCGTCCACCTTTTAGGGACGGCGGCCGTGTCTTGGGGTCGATTTTTGGAAAGCGTTATGGAAGCCGGCCCGCTATTTTTGGTTAGGAAGCAACGAGAGGCGCCCTTCCTTGCCGCGTGGGGTTTGGGGGGCACGAGCGATGTTGGCCAAGGCGTTGGAGTGAGACAGGTGTCTACCCCACTCGATGGTCGTGAGAAAATCGCGTGTTTGGGGTGAAGAACTGCTGTTTTGTTCCCTTCGCGGTGAGGAGTTGTGGGAGTGTTTTTTTTTTTTTTTCACAAGGGGGAGACGTTGATAAATCAGCGCGGATTCGGAAAGCCTTATCGAGTAGGCTAGGCCAACGCTGGGGGTGAAAGTGGATCTTGGGGGCTTTTCCGGACCTCCTCGTCGACTTTCGTTATTTTCGGAAGAACCTCCACACGAAATAGATGAAGAAAACATGTGAATTTTCGCGGATCGAGGGGACGGTTGAAACAGGACTGCTGCGCCGTCGGCGTCCAGTGGGATCGAAAAAACTACTGATACACAATGAAATCGACGATAATCGACGGCGGGCTGGTTGCACTTGAACTTATCTAAATCAGCCGGCTAAACACCCCACCGGGTGGGGTGGGTAAGAATTTTTCCCACCGGTGGGGTGTTTAGCTGTGCCGAAGCCAAATAAGAACATCCCAAGTCCCCCATTTGCGCGACTGACCAGAATCGGCTATAGATTTTGTGTCATGTGATGACGTCACAGGAAAGTTGTGACAACGACACTCTCCACGCTCACGGAAGTCCAGGCCGTTCCCTCTTGGCGGTGACCCCGCGTGACCCCAGTAACCCTTAGCCCGGAGTCTTGCGGCTCGTCTCGTCGAGTTGACGGAATGGCGGCAGCTTCAGTGCAACGCAACGCGGCAATCGAGTCAAGATAAAATCAAGTCACATGTCAAACATATAACGCGATACACACCAAACCTTCCTCTCTCTCCTGCTAGCAGGGGGCTATTCCTGCACAGCTCGCGGCTTTCCCTATCTTCATGTCACACAGAGTGCTCGCATGAGATTTTCGGAGCGCAAGAGGACGCGATCGCGCTACAAATATCCATCCGCGAGGCAACAAAGCAGACCTCCCTCATCGCCTCAACTTATCTCTAGAGGAGGAGCTCCGGTGTGTGTTCTCTCTCAGAACCACAAAACAAAACATTGGTATTTCATGTGTACAGGGCAACACGCTCTACATCTTGCGCCGCAACGTATACCGGAGAGTGATCACCTCTTGTGGAATATGGTACAAAGTGGAGTGACCAGGAATAGTCAACATGCCAAACAACATGCTGGGTCGGCTGGCCTGGACAACGCGTCTACCGTTGGGCAGTACCCCTTTCCACCGACCACCACACGCTTGTTCTCCATTGCCGGTGATGGGCATTTACTTCACAAAGTCTCGAAGGCTCGGTGTTACGAAACTCATCTAGCCGGCACAACGGCTACCAGAGAAGTGCACGGCGATAGTTGCGCTATTGCCCCCCAAGCACTTCATTCCGCTTTCGATCGTATCATGCCATGAAGGGAAGAAGTTGAGGCATGGAAGGGGTCGCCGATCGACGCGGTCGGGCGTCAAGGTCTTCGTCGCGGACAGCTGTGGGCTTGTCTTGCACGGGGATCAAAACTGTCCCGAAACGGGTACCTTGTTCCGAACCACACCGCCCCGGGTAGTTCCGAAAGTGGAGCCTACCCAGCTACAGGCGTGCCTCGACAACGTTCACGTTCGGTGCAGGTGACGTCCACTCAAAGTCACGCGTCGTAAGGAGGCCGGCCACATCTCTCCGATAGGCTGGTTAAATTTATGACCAAACGATAGCTGCTTTAGGGAGGTCGGCCACCCGACGTCGGCGACAGGCTGGTTGAAGACATCTCCAAACGATAGCTTCTTCAGGGAGACCGGCCACACCGCTCCGACAATCGGCTGGTTGAAACCGCCCCCAAACGATGATTGCTTCGGGGAGCCAAACGATAGGTGCTTCAGGGAGGCCGGCCACACCACTCCGACAATCGGCTGGTTGAAACCGCCCCCAAACGATAGCTGTTGTAACGAGGCTGGCCACACGACTCTCACGATCGGCTTGTGAAATTTATGACCAAACGATAGCTGCTTCAAGGTAGTCGGCCACACGACGTTGGTGATAGACTGGTTGAAGAACCGACCAAAGGATAGCAGCTGCAGGGAGGCCGGCCACACGACGTCGGCGATAGGCCGGTCGAACCCCCCTAATGATAGTTGGTTCAGGGAGGCCGGCCACACGACGTCAACGATAGGCTGGTTAAACACATCCCCAAACGATGGTTCCTTCAGGGAGGCCGGCCACACCACTCCAACAATCGGCTGGTTGAAACTATGCCCAAGCCATAACTGCTGCAGGGAGACCGGCCACATGACACCGGTGATAGGCTGGTTGAATCCGTTAACAGGTCCCCCGAACGGTAGTTGCGTCAGGGGGGGCGGCCACACGTCGTCGGTGATTGGCTGGCGAAAGACAGCCCCAAACGATAGCTGCTTCAGGGAGGCCGGCCATACGACTCCGGCAATGGGCTTGTTGAAGTGATGTCCGAGGGAAAGCTGCTCAAGGGAGGCCGGCCATCCGGCTTCGGTGATGGACTGGTCGAAGGAATATCCAAACGATAGATGCTGCAATAAGGCTGACCACATGGCTCCAACGATGGGCTTGTTGAAGAAATGTCCAAATGATAGCTGCTGCAGGGAGGCCGGCCACGTGACTGCGACGATGGGCTGGTTAAATCCATTACCAAACGATAGTTGAGTCAGAGAGACCGGCCACACGACATCGGCGATAGGCTGGTTAAATACATTCCCAAACGATAGCTGCTGCAGTGAGGCCGACCACATGGCTCCGACGACGGGCCTGTTGAAGAAATGTCCAAATGATAGCTGCTGCAGGGAGGCCGGCCACGTGACTGCGACGATGGGCTCGTTGAAGAAATTATCAAACGGTAGCTTCTTTAGGGAGCCCGGCCACAAGACACCCTCGATCGGCTTGTTGAAACGATGTCTGAACGATAGCTCTTTCGCGGAGAGGGGCGATGATTCCGTGCCCAACCGCATATCGGATACAAACACCAGCCGTTTGAGAGTTCGAGGCCAAGCCACCGATCCCACGCTTGCTGCAGAAGAGTTTCCCTTTTCAAGAAGCTGCCGACGTTCTGACCCTGGCTGCACCTCCCTCCGCGGCAAGCTGTCCATTGAAACTGCCAACGTCCAACCAAAGGCCTGCACAGCCGGCACGCGACTCGACATGCGAACCCCTGGACTGCTCTGGCTGGGTATGGCGCGCGATGAGCGAGGAGGCCTCAACCTAGGAAAACTGTGTCCATAGACGCGTACATTAACTATCTGGGCACTTCTGCATGCCCCACAAAGCTCCAGCGACACAAGCTGTAGCTCCATCGTAGACACATACCAACGATTTTCTTGTCCATCGCAAGCCTGGTTCAATGCGACTATGAAGGCGTCCAGGCACTTGCTCCTTCCTGAGACAATGGATCGCAGATATGCAAGTAAGGTGGGTGAAGCAGTAGGCTGGGAAGAAGGATGGAGGGGGAGGGGTGTTCTGAACTGATACTTGCAAGTCCACAGCCTCGGGACAGCTGAAAACAGCAGTCATCGATCAATAAACCACAGCGTGATTGATCACACACTTTTGGCCTGGTCATGGTCGGCGACCCCCACCCTTCGTTTGCATGCTAGTTGGGGCCGGCCGAAGCACCACATTCGGTAGGTTGCTGCAAGGCTCATGATTCATTATACAATCGTCTGCGCTCTTGCGGTTATTGCAGCCATGAAGTGGGCGTTTCGCATGCAAGTGGCGAAAAATCATGTGAGATCGCACTCTTCAAACAGAGACAACAACTAACTGTAGGCCGATACCGCTCTCCGCCAACATTCCCGGCGATGCTGTGTCGACAGGGCTACCGCGAACTTGGCATCAAACCTCTATTACTATTTTGTTCGTGCCCCTGTAAACGGGTCTCCCACACTTTCTACAGTTTTGCAAAACCGCCCATGGCATGCCCTAAATAGCCCGCGGGCAGCCCATGGGCGGCCAATGAGTACCCTTCAACCGGAACCAGTGTACTCCTTAACAATAGATTATCTGCTCTCGAACGGGCAGGATAACGGCTAATAACCCTGCCCCTAACCCTGACCCCAAGCCCATACGATACGTGCTAGGTTGGCGCTGGGTGGCTAAGTGCTAGGTTGATGCGAAGGTGGCTAAGTTCTAGGTTGATATGCCGTGGCGAGGTCAAGGTTGAAGTGCTCACGGTAGGCACTTCATGGGCCGCCCATGGGCCCGCCCATGGCTCGCCCATGGGCCACCCATCGCCCATGGGCAGCCCATGGGCGGCCCATGGCTGATCCTTGGGAACCGACCCATGGGCGGTTTAACAATACTGTCAGTAGTATGGGAGGTTGCTGTAAACGGACGTGCGTTATCATTTCCTTGAGTTTTCCCCTCCGTTACGTTGGCGTTCATTTCTTGGGCTAGAGTCAAGTTTCGAAGCAGCACTTTGCCTCTGGTGGGGACTTCTATCTCTCGCCACTTCTTTAGAAGCGACGACAACGTGCCATATTCCACATCAAGTGCGCTTTTACTCAATAATATGTTGATTACGAGTGGGCCGCCCTCCCGCGTTGGGCCTCCCGACCAAGCAAGTCTCAGCGGGCAAGAAAGAAAAAATATGGAAATGTTTTTTTGCAAGAATTGTCCCACCAGGGCCGGCGGCGACGGGCAGGACGGGCGGGACATACACAACGTGTTTTCATTTCCACATTGCAATGCCATCCTTTGGAGCATTGGCTCCTACTTCCTTGCGGTGGAGAAGAACCGATCTTATTGTGGTTTCTGTTGTTCGTGCTGTTCCGGTCTCTGGTCAGTACTTTCCAACATCCGTACTGGTGGCGCCGACATCCAAGAAACGGTGTAATAAGTATCCAGCGGACGAATAACACCGAGGTGGCAGGAAACCCGCCCCTAATCCCTGTAAGTAAGTACTGTATAGGCTCCGCCAATCCCAGTCTTTCGATGAAGCCTCGACCGAACCCGCCTCCTCTCACCTTCGGTAGTAGTCATGGGAACCTCTGTTCGCAGATAGCAGTGTACGCGTCCTCGGGGGTGTCGGAGGGGGCCTAGGAGCCGGCGGTGAAACACGGTCGGATCTGTCAAAGGGCCTACCGGCCAGAATGTTACAGCGTGCGGGCGGGCCCGCAGTCAAGCAATGTTCCGAAAAGAAACAAGGGCTTTCGACTAGTAAGCAATTGATGACGTATCCTTTTTTGGCAATATGCATACCAATCAAAGGATGGACTACTGTAAGTTCCCGTTCGAGATATATCCAGTCTGAAGTTGGAATTCTCCGGAGTATTGGGTTCAATAACTGCGTTCGGTAGTCATTCGCATTGAAGCATCGTTTTTGCCGACAATCCTCGTCGATTGTAGTTGGCGACCGGTACCTTTCTGAGCGGCCAAGTCTCTACGGTTGTTCCTTATCTGGCCGCCACGACACCTTTGCTCGGGTTGTTCCTTGCTTGTCATCGAGGTGCAATATGCTGACGTTACGGGCCACCCCGATACTACCAAACAGTCTTCTCCGAAACTCTTTTCCCAAATGATCGTCCCACCTACGCACGAAGGGTTCGTTCAATCGAGAAAATAGAGATATCGGTGGCCTAACGTCGGCCGGTTGCAGGACGACAAGGTCGCAAATCTTGGGGCCTTGCTCTGCGTACACAGTAGGGTTTCACATGCTTTTGCGGGCTTCGCCCTCGAAGCAACGCCCAATTACCGCTGTCCCGGTATATCATTAGCTGACACATCAAACGATCGTCTCCGAGGAAGAGATTGCAAGCACACGAACGCGGTGTGCTCGAGAAGGGAGGGTGATTGCTTGTGTTCAGAGCCATGCGAGCTGAAGTACATGCCGTGGCCGCCATGAAGCAAACTCTGCGCTGGCATGTAAAATGGTGTACCCTTGGCAGCATTGTGGTGCACTCCACGTGATGAAGGCGCCCTCATCATTTTCTCCCTGCGGTTTTCGTGGCCGTGGGGTGGACCCACCACCCACAAATTAACTCCGCGAGCCCCACCTACGAATGAATATGATCCAGCGTAAAATGATGGTGCTTTTACGGGAGACAAGAAGCGAAGGGCGTGTGCGTTCCTAGATCATAGCAGTGGGTGTGTGATGATGATTGGTGGTGGCATTGTAAGTCGGTGCAGAGCAACGAAATATTCGTTTCTCTGGAGAACAATGCGTCGCTTACTCACCCCAAAAGTATCCCCAGATTTTCGTCGTTTGCGATGCAAATACGCTTTGTTTGCACGGTATGGCGCAACCGATGAGACAGGCGTGGTACAGGTCCGTACGGTCGGGTAGTTTAGGAAATCCTTTTGGACGCGTTCGGAGAAGTAGAGTTTGTGGTGGTCTGGTGGAGATGTTGTCCTCGAAGTTGGGGGGCTCGGGGCGTCGGTAGTGATTGATTACACCGAACAGACGTTGATACTTGATAGTTTGGGCGTCCGCGCGTCGGTCTATGCATGAGAACGTTTAGTCGTCGAGCAGAAATAATACATTCGGGGTTTTTTATTGTTGTTGTAACGGTCGAATTTCTGTAGATCAGGCCTCATTTTCTGTCGGGAAACCTGGGGTCACGAGTGTCAAAAATGTGAGCCTTCGAGTGTGAGAGCCACAGAGCGCGCGAAGAAACGGAAGGACAGCAGCAGCCGCCCAACGTAGCGGCGGCGGTTTAGCAAACAAGGAAGGACAGGACACACGGCCGCAGGCACTGGAGGAAACCAGCGCGTCAGGCGTTCCTGACCTCCCAAAAAGGAGTGTGTTTAGCCAAAAAATACGAACGAACGAGGCACTTGTCGTACAATTAACTTATATCGTTGTTTCTGACGATTTGTTTGTGGCGAAGGGCGTGTTTTGCGACCCGAATACACTTGTGTGTGCTGGCAGCCGACAAGACAACCATTGATAGGTCTTGCACGATGTCCGACGTAGTAGCTGGTTGCGCTCTGTACACAGAACTACAGTACCGAACCGGACATATCCGGGGCACTTCGCGTTTTGGCCTAGGGGCAGAGGACAGGGGGCTTCCAGGACATCATTCCAGATCGAGGGACTTTTCATCGTTGCGTACAACGGCTTCGATGGCACGCCATAATTTGAAGTTGGGATATTTATCAAGGCATGCTCCGGATTCACTGCAGCGAATGTCTGACATTCACTCGCACCTTTCCATAAAGCTCAGTAGTAACGGCTGGCATACATAGTCCACGACAAGGCACAGCCCCGAGTGCACATTGGGAACAAGAAGCTCGATAGGCGTCCGCACGGCTTCTTGTAGTGGGTAGACAGAAAACCCGACCAGTACGAATAATAACCGTTCACTCCCGGCGGTTCAGTTCACAACAACGGTCGTTGTGCTTTCACTCGACGCCGACATACATGTGGCGATTCTCCAGTCGAAGGAGCACTCATTTCCAGTTCTACAAGGTAACAAGAGTTAGAGAATAACAATCGCATTGCCTGAAAACGAATCGCTTCATTGAGTTTGGTCTTACCTTGGCAAAAGACCTTCAGCCCGTTGTACTCAGCGCAAATCAGTGTGAATTCCCAGAAACGACGATACATGAACGAACCCGGCATTCATGAAACATCCAAGCGTGAGGCGGAAGGGCGCACATCCGAAGTTAAGCCGAACAAGAGTGAATCCTCCCGAACATTAATACGTGAACCCGGTCTTCATGACAAATAATGCTGAGGCAGAACATCTCCGGACAGATACGCCAAATATGAGTGAATGTTCCAAAATAATGATAATCGGACCCGACATAAAAAGAAATATCGCGAGGCCGAAGGGCGCGCAGTTACGTAAAACAAGAGTGAATCTTCCCGATCAATGATACGCGAACCCGGCATTCATGACAAATAGTCGTGAGGGCGAAGGCCGCATCTACCGAAATAAGTATAATGAGTGTTAATCCTCCCAAACAATAATAGGTGAACCCGGCATTCATGACAAATATTCCTGAGGCGGAAGGGCACATCTCCGGAGAAAAGTCAAATATGAGTAAATCCTCCCGAACAATGACAATCCGACCCGACAAAAAAAAACTAAAAATAACACGACGCGGGATCTCGCACCTCCGGAGTTTAACCTCAATCCCGTTCCTCCTCGCGATTACAAACAGCACTGTGCCCAAGGGCTAGCGTCCCGTTACATGGCCAAGGTGATCAACAACCAAGGACAGGTTCGAGTCAAACAGCTTCACACGCGGGAGAAACTGGGCTTGAACGGAAGTATAAAATGAAACAAATTCTTGAACACCAAAGAAACAAATGGTGTTCCAAGAGGGGGATGAATGAATGAAAAACAAACAGCATAAGGGCAACACCACCAAGGGCACACAACGTCGACGACGCCGTCTCCAAAACGGGATACACAAGACACGACCCACAACGTTTACCCAACAACATAGAGGATTCAGCATTCGAAAATATCTGTCAAGAGATAAAACAGGTCCGGCACGCACATAGAACGGAGACACCCCAAACGTTCACGACGGGGCTCACCACACACCACTCTGAACCGAAAACAGGCCAAGCTTCCACCACCAAAAACGCACGAAAACGAGGGCAGCCGAACAACAGGACGAGTCACACCCCGTCTAGGGTAGGTGGGTTGGTGCACCTGCTGTACATGTAGTCTAGGCGTTATCCTCCTCCCTGTCGACGTCCCCCTCGTCGCCGTCATCGTCGGCCTTCTTCACCTCCACCGCCTCGCCCGCGCCAGCCGTGTCCGTGTCGTCCTCACCGACTTCCACGCCCGCCATGTTGCCGTCGCTTGTGGTATCGCTGCCGTCGCCGCTTTCGCTGTCGCTGCTGCTGCTGCTGATTCTGCTGCCAGCCCCGTCAGGTGGCACCGCTAAGTCGTCATCGTTCTCGAATCCCTGTTGAGCGAAAATGACATAAGGAATTCGCGGTCAAAGTACCGGTGCCAGTTCCAGGAGAGGTGGGGGGAACTCCTTCCTTCCTCGCCTTGAGAGTTTGGCTATTTGATGCGGAACTACCGGAGGACAGACGCGTCTCGAACTCTTGCGGCTACCGCTTGCCTTCGCCGGTCAGTGTGTTCGTACTTCCACATTTTATGTCGACAGCTACCTCGCGGACAGGGTGATTTGTGCAGGCGCCGACCTACACGTCGACGGAGCAGTCGAGAGCTTCTACGCTGATATGTTCGACGGCGAGGAGATCCACCGGAACAATCACACGGCTGGCGGGCAGGAGCTACACGTGAAATGGCCGTCCGGCGCAGCTTTCGTACACCAGATTCAACAGGTTTTACGCGCCGGAAGGAAGATTGGCGTTTGTTGCGGCTCGGCTCAGGAGCTCAAGACGCTCGAGAAGGTGGCTCTGGACATTGTTGGCACGGAAGAGGTGGGAGCATACTATGCTAACTCTCCGAAACAAGCAGAGATTTCCGACGTGGACGCCCACTGGCCGAGCTACAAGTTTACTGCGTTCATATCGACAATAACACTATCAAACTGCCGTAGACAAGGTATACATTACCCCGTCGAGACGAGGGTGCGGCCCGCGAGACATGAACCTCCCAACTTGTTGTGGTGAAGATCTCCAAGAGCCTGTGGGCACCGCTGAAACCCTTGGACGCTGACATGTCGGCTCTTCACAACGCGGAGATGAACAGAATCATGAACCGGAGGACCTACGTCACAGATGTGCTTAGCGAGAGCGAGAGAGGCCTCAACCGAACCATTTTCAAGCACGGCGTGGGGCACAAAGCCAAGTTCTTCCCGTCCCTACTCACGGAGCTGTGGGCCTGGAGCAACGTGGAACGGTTCCTTGCCGATTGTCACTGGATCCAATACATGATTCAGATATTCCAGGCGAAGGGGTACACCTGGTCTACCACTATCGATCGAATGGACGATGCCGTGGAGGAAGCTGCTGTGCAGGAGGATATTGACGCCAAGCTGGCCTGTGTGAAGGCTGAGCAAAAGGCTCTACTGGAGAAGGTAGACGTGTACGAAATGGATGGCGAGGAGTTCGAGGAACTGGTGGGAAAGAAAAAGAAGGGGGTTGCCACTCTCGAGGATGTAGCCATGATCCAGAAGTACAGGGTGCAACGCTTCTTCCGGGGCAAAGTGGACGCAAATGACGTCGAGGAGTTCAACAAGCATTGACGAAGAGTGGCTGGACAGTAGAAACATGCCTGACGACGCAAAGAAGAAGTTCGATGACACGATCACCTCGATACGCAGGGCCAATTGGGTGCGTGGACCCAGGGCCAAGAATCCACTCAAGGAACTCAAGTGCTATCTAAGGGGGTACTTACATTTTTGGGAGCCCACGTGGGACGTCCCATGGGACAGACCTGGGACGTCCCACGTGTCCCATGGTGTCCCATGGGACCTACTAGGGCAGGACGGACCCCCCGACACA
>FN648454.1:136716-176637 GCA_000310025.1 Ectocarpus siliculosus
AGGTTGGGGATACCTTCCAGTTTCCCCCTTAGAACAGAGGGCGCCCGCCGGAATTTTTTTTCAGGAAGTTTGGAATAATAAAACTTTCAAAACGACTTGAGAACCCAGTTCCCGCAAATTTTGACCCCAATTTTTAGGCCCTTCTTTACCTAATTTAAACGTTGGATTATTCGCCCGGAAAAGGGGGGATGGCCCCAACCATTCCAGCGCTTTACCCGCCCCTTCCGGTTTTTTCTTCCGAATTTTTTTAAACAAAAAGGATATCCCAAGATATTTTATTTGATAGTTTGATTTTTAGGGGGATATTATTTCAGAGATAAATTTTTTTTTTGGGGGGGGGGGGGGGGGGGTTGGCCTGCACGGAAAAAATCATCAAGATCCAAACGACCGTCTTACGGTTCCTCGAGGTATATTTTTTTCTGAAGGGAAAAAGAGGCTGATTCATGTTCTTGTGAGTCAAAACATGCTTCAGTACACGGTTTTGGCTCGTGTGCGACCAACAAGACACCGAGCGCCCTGTTTATGGGTCGCCTGCAGAGGGCATGTGTATCATCGCACGCCAGTGGCTGCAGTTTGTGGATGTCGTCGGACAAAGGCCTCTGTCTGATGGCATGCGTTGTACACTGATCACACTCGACTCGGAGCAAGCGGCAGAAAAAAGAGCAAATTCCAAACAGGCAACACCGAACCACACGTCGATTCACGTTTGCAGGCCGTGTGCAATCAAAACTGGACAATACGCTCTGTTTTTCGGAGGCGCGCAGAGGGTATGTGTATGACCACACGCCACTGGCTGCTGTTTGTGGATGTCGTCGGCCAATGGCCTCTCTCTGGCATGCGTTTTTGACTGGTCGCGGGTGACACACGGAGCAAACATGCGGCGGAAGAAGCAAAAATACCAAAAAAGTCAACACCGCAACACACTTTGGTTCACGTTTGCAGGCCGTGTGCAATCAAAACTGGACAACACGCTATGTTTCTGGTACGCGAGCAGAGGGCATGAGTATGAACACACGCCATTGGCTGCAGTTTGTGGATGTCGACGGCTTAAGGCCTCTCTCAGGCATGCGTTTTGATGGCGTCACACATGCAGCAGGCGCAAAAACGGCTCTTTTCGGCCCAAAGTCAAGAACGTAAGCAGAGCAATGTGGCAGGGTTGACGTTTTCGGCTCGTGTGCGGCCAACACCACGCAGGACGCCCTGAATTTTAGATACCTGCAGAGGATTTGTGCATGACCTCATGATACTGGCCTCTGTTTGGCAAGCAGACGGTGTAGTTTCTCGTTCTGGCACGATCGGGGGGTGACCAGGGGATACTCCCCCCCATTTCTCACAGCGATTTTCCAACAGGATCGCTGTTGGAAAATGGGCCAATTTTCTAACAGGCCGGCCGGAATCGCTATTGGAAACTGCGCTGGTGAATTTTGGGCTGTTGGAAATTGCCATTTTCCTACCCGTAAGACGCCCAAATGATTTTTTTGACTCTGAAAAGCCCCCCCCCTCCAAAATCCAATCCGGAAAAATCACAAGGTAAGACTCAGCCTGATATCGGCATCCTCTCCGTCGTGTAGAAACCGATATTTGAGAATCGGTCCAGGGGGTGTGGTATTTTTTGCGACCTACGGGCGGTTGTCAGGGGAAGGCTTGGGTCGTTACAAAGGGGATGACAAGTGAGCGATAGAGAGCAAAAAAACACCCTTGGTTGCGGGAGAAGAGACTCTCCGGACCTCAATCGGCCTAGTTCAGTCAACCCAGCATGCGCTGGAAATGAAGGAGAGTACCGAATGGAATGACTGACGTTTGCTACGACTCGAACGGTTTTGACAAGCCTGTCTAGGGAACATCCGAAGCCAAGTCCCTCAGCGGTGAATCGGGGTGTTAGTTTCGTCACGGAGTTTTCACACGGAGCGTTTGCGAGTGTGACGTGAATCCATCCGCGAGACTTGGCGGACCACATCGCCGACTTGATGTCGTCGAGGGCTTGACAACCGAGCGTGTGGGGACACGAAGCCAAGACATGAAACTCCATCTTCCGTTCATATATGTTCGTGGACAGGAAAACTCGGTCATTGTTACGTCGGCGTTTAGATATAACACTGCTTTGGTCTTACGGCGTTTAGCTAACACTACTCTTGCGCGGCGAAGGACGCAACTCACCCTCCCAGGTAATATTGGTTGGGGGTGTCGGCGGGATTCCGTGTTGTCAAATCTTGTCATCAACCATATGTGCTCGGAAAGGGTCCGTTTCGACGCACGCAACATTTAAATCTGCGTGAAAGATTTCCGCCGCTTCACGTGAACGCACGGGCGGACGGAGTGCTCCAAATTCCAAGCCGTTACATCCACACAAAGGCGATGAAGGGTCTACTTCAGTAAGAATGTTAGCGTGTGATGTGGCCCATGGTACTGACGAGCGAAAACGCGTCTACTGTACCCGACACCTTCGGTGATAGCCCCGGGCCTTACCTTTGCACTGCGTGTGCTTGGGTGCCGCAAACAGGGCCCAGCACTCCAGCAGCACAGAACCGGTGAGCGGGACCGTCCTGGAACCGCCTTCCGTGCGGTTGTGGATTTCCGCGAAGATCTGAAAGCCGGCCCTGTACGGGTGTGGGGAATCGGGGTTGGATCGAACAGAGCAGAAGTGGGACGGGAGGCGACATGGGCGTAATAGGCGTAATAGTCAGCTCTGATCGTTTGCTAGTCGTCAAACACGTGTTTCTGCGGGGTATACATCCCCTGCGCAGTGCGCAACGTCGCCCGCACGGATATCTACTGCTCGTAGGCACGATGACCACTAAACGACCAGTCAGCGCTAAGTAGTGTAGTGGTCATCGCGCTTCGAAAATTTGTGTCAACACTACCTACACCTCGCACGAACGACGCCAGCAGCTCCATAAGACAGCGTCCCTCGCTGCACAGCGTAACCCATTTTGCCCAACAGGTAATGAGCCAACGTGGTAGGTAAACCACATCGAGTCACAGTGTTGTCCGTAATCCGTATCCTGAAGGGATACGCGCCGTTCAGCGGAAAAGCCGACGTACTACAAGAGTTGGATGTCTCTCCAGCGAGCCCTAATGTTCAAAGCAGGCATGGGAGAGATGATGACAAGGGCGGAGACAGCGCCTGCGGCACAGACTGTAAATACATCCCCGGCCGAGACATCGGCTCAACAAGTTGTACTACTGGCGTTCAAAAAGACGAATGGCAAACTGAATACCCGCCATGTTATTGCGGCATGAATTTGTTGGCAAGAACGATGACCAGTAGACCACCGATCAGGAGTAACTAGTAGTATAGAGGTCAGCGTGCTTCTCAACATCTACGCACAAATGTTTGCGTATTTCTATGTGTAACGTGGACGCAGGTAGCATCCTGTATGCCCACGTGTGAGGAAAGGACGTACTTGCTGGTTGTCTGGTTTATCGCCGTGTCCCGGAGCAACGACGAGCTGGTGATGAAGTGTCCCGACTTGGAAGCAATGAAGTCCGGCAGCTTCCGGTCGTCCCACGACTTGTATACATGCCAGGAGCAGTCCGACCCATTCCTCGTGCCGCGTAGAACCCGCTTGTCGAACATGTACCTCGCTCCGCAACCGCCTCTACAGTCCTTGACGGTGTAGAAAGCAGGGTAGCAACCGTCCCGCTCGTACACAGTCGCATGCACCAAGCACGATCGCAGCGTGTAGCCACAGCACATTTGCGCGTCGGAGGCGAAGTATTTTCTCTTGTACCGTGGGCATACGCCGTGGGGGGGTGGGGGGACGGCGTCTGATATCGAGCCCAGCATGTCCCCCATCGAACAACGGTCGAATATGCTGGTGATGGTATCGTACTGGCAGAGGCGTACGCCCTCAGCGTGCGCAAAGGATACGGCAAGCTTAAAGTGAACGAATTGTATGCGGTAGTCCCGCTTCCCCCGGCAGAATTTTCTGCCTTCGCTCGTTCGACCGAAAGTGTGTTGGCTGAAATCCTGTCGGCCGCTGATCCCTCCGGCAAGCAGACCATCAAGTCGCCCTCATGGGTGGCTGGATGGCATGCCCCCTTTCACAAGCGTGTCCTCATGACCATTTCGAATCCTCAAGGCGCCAATGCCGCAACCCGCGAATTGGTGGATTCTTCGTTTTCTCAGGTGAAACGTTTCTTGGAGACGAAGGACAAGTCGGGGCCTTCGGCATACCGTCGGCAGCTCAAACTGCTCGCGGATGAGTGGGAACCGAAAGGTTTCAACCGGGGCATCGACAAGCTGCAGGATTTTGGTGTGCCCAACGGCACACCGTACAGCAAATTCGTTACGAAGTTAAGGCGTTAGCAATGTCGGAGTTGGCCTCGCATAGGGCTTTCGCGCCGGATCTGCGCATGGTACAGCGTGCGCTTCGGAACGCTTTGTTGGAGCAGGACCCTAATGTTCTCTCGTCTTTGCCGTTGAAAGAGAAGATTCTCCACAACGTGGTGTTTAGTGATCAGGATGAGGTTTGGGATGCTTTGTCGTCGGAGGAAGCACTAAAACACTCGCCCGCCTGCAACGGCGACCGTTATTTTACTACTGTCACTTCTGGGTTTTCATCGGCGCCCACACGAGCCATGACTGCGACCGTGGGGCAGCAGCGGCCGCCACCGCCGCCGGCGCTGCAGCCGTCCGCGTGGTCGCCGGGAACACAATTTCCCGTCGGGGTGATGACTATCGACCCTATGCCGTCCGATAACACATGTCCATTCGAGCAGGACTACGACTGCTGGCCGTTGCGTGGTCACTACGGCTTTGTGCACAGCGTTGTGGCAAGTATGCCTAAGATGGACCCCCCTTTGTTTACGCCGCTGTTGACCCCTGCCGACCGAGCGCAAGCTCTGCGGCGATTTTCTGGCCAATGTCTCAACTGTGGGCAGGCGGGCCACAGTCTCAAAACTTGCCCGTATGCTTTCACCAATTACACCGGCCTCTTAAACCCGGCCATTGCTTCGCACGCTGATAGCGTTCAGGTTTTTCAACGTTGGCAAAGCCGCATGAAGTCTCACCGCCCGCGTGTACACAATAAAAATGGCCCGGGTAAGAGCAGCGGTCATACACAGGGCGACGGCCGCCGCTCAGGGAAACGTAACTCATCGACACACGCACCACCTCCGGCGCCGGCCGTAGGCGCCGCCGCGACCCCGGCGCCCGCCGCCGTACCTGGAACTCCGTACGCTCGGAGTTCCGGAACCCCGCACTCGCAGGGTAACTGACACGCCGGTGACGGCCTTTTGCACACATCGCCGTCAACAGCACCGGGTGTGCGCTGTACGACTAGTTCCCGAGACGTTTGTATCACACAGACGCCTTCGGGTTCGCCTATGTTAGTTTCCCAACCTTTTATTTCTCAGGTGTCGCCCCACGCCTCATCACAGCCTGTTTTGGATGACCGACGTGACTCGTCGGCGCCGAATACAGTCTTGTGGTGTGGGCGAGGGGCCGACCAGACTTCGGGTGTCTCACGGACGCTCGCCCCGATGTCTACGCCCCCCGGAGGCATGGCTTCGGCTTCTCCCACCGTTTCAGCGGCTCCGGGTGGTCTCGTCAACCACGCTGGAGCACAGGACAGCCGCAGGCCCGCCGCGGTGGCTCGAGTACGCTTGTACCCACCGCGCCCCCTCCGGACCCCTCGCGACGTTCCTCTACGGAGCACCAACGTCGCGCAGTGCTGACTGCACCGCCGTTGCCGAGCGCAAGTAAAGGTTTCCCCAAACCGGAAGGTTCGTGTTCTTTGTCACGAAATAGCGGTCCCGAACCTCCCGCGGCCGCTGACCATGTTGGTCGAGCACCCGCGATGAAGGCCGCTTTTAATGAACGGGCCTACGCCGACATTTTGCGCGAAAACGCCCGCGTAGACCACTTGGTTTCGCACGCTTCTGCGGCTGGGTCACCGCTCTTGCCTGCCTCTCCTCGTAACCCACAATCCGGCCCGCCTTCGGGCGGCACCCAGATTGTCCTGCCGGTTGCCGGTGCCATTTCTCTTGATGATATTTCTTCGGGGAAGGTAAGCGCACCCGCGCGGCAGGCCCCTGTTTTTGACGGTTGTCAGGAATACTATAACGATGAGGTTTTCCTCTTTTGGAAACTGCCGTCCTTTCTATATAACTGGACGCCCTGTGAGTTCTCGGTTCATGGCATTCGCTTCGTGTGCGGCGAACAGTTCATGATGGCGGAGAAAGCCCGCATTTTCGGCGATGATGCCGCTTATGCCAAAATCATGGCTACCTCCGACCCGAGAGAACACAAGTCCCTTGGTCGCAAGGTACGCGGTTTTGACCATGCCCTATGGGAACTCCGGCGCGAGGATGTTGTCTTTTCGCTTTTGTATGCAAAATTCGCCCAAAATGCTGACGCGCGTGAACATTTGCTGGCTACGGGTGATAGACAGATAGCGGAGGCCAGTCCTTATGACGGATTATGGGACATTGGTGTTGATGCCTCCGATCCGCGTGCGGCGTCGCCCTCCAAGTGGACTGGTAAAAACCTCTTAGGCAAAGCGCTTGTCGCGACGCGCACGCTTCTGCGTGTGCGCCCGGTCGAAGCCGATAAGCCTTGACGCCCTGAACACTCGGGGCAACCTGCCCCCGTGTGTCCCACTATCCACGAAATCGCGCCCCCGGGTGAGGACTCTTCGGCCAATGATTCCTCGCCCGAGGACGCGCGTGGCCCGCTGGACGTACCAGCCAACACGCCCGCGGACCACTCGAAACAGGTGCTGCACATTGCCTCTGCTGCTTTTCGCGAAGCCGCCGCTTCCCCACCGCCGCTGTTGGCGGAACACGGCCCAGATTTGGTGAGCGGTGACGTTTTAGTAGATTGCGATACCTCTACGACGCGAGTCCTCATACCGGAGCCGTGTGTGCAGCGCCTGGTGTAGCCCTTTTGGACTCGGGCTCACCTTCATCTTTCATTAGTAGTGCTTTTCTTGAAGCCATGGAGGCGTCAGGAGCTGCATCTGTCCACAGTCCTCGTTCGGTGCCCCGTTCGGCAGTGGGGTGATTTTGGGTCTGGCAATGCTCTTGAAACCACCTCATCCGTGCGGCTGTCCGTTCAATTTTTTTATGGTGATAGTGCCACCGCTTCGTTAGCGGTGTGGGTGTACGTCGTCCCAGCTGCCGCCATGGGTCACGCCCTCCTTCTTGAACGTTCTTGAACGTGATAGTTGGATGCGTTTTAACTCTCGTTTGTCCACTACTTTGCCCACGCGGTCGGCAAGTGGACGCATTATGGAGAAACTTTCTCTGTCATCGGATTTTGCCGCGGGAGCTTCCGCGTATGTCGCTGGACCCTCCGCCCCCGTGGCATCTTACTTCCTGCGGTACGCCGGCAGGAAGGATGTCTCCCTTTCCGATAAACCCACTTTGACGAGGGTGAACCTCGTTCGCAACTCTGGCACCCCCGCTCTCACCGGCAACTATCTTGTCGCGTTTTTACCGAAACACGCCGCCCTCTCGGCGTCGGACGCGTTTGTTTCGGACGGGCCTCAACACATCCCATTGATAGGGTGCGCCGAGTTGGAGCCAGGTGAGGTGCTTGGAGTGGCGACTGCCCCACTTGTGCAGATTCCGCTTGCGTCGAGTGATCCTACACCTCAGACGGCCGAGGGCGTTGGGTCGAATGACCCTCCGCCGCCAGCCCGTTCCGCGGATGGGCCGCCGTCTCGCGTGAATTCTTTGCATTCAAACATCGCGGTTGCGGATCCGGAGATCTCGGACTCTCCCGCGGCCTCACTGCCGCCGAAACCGCCGCCACCGGACCTGTTGGAACGCCTCTCAGAAGCGCAGCGAGTGAGTTTTCGCGAGTTGTGGCAACGTTTGCCTGCACATGTGCACGATGTCACTTTTGATTTACATGACTCGGGTTTTACCCCGGAAGCTATCGACAGCCTGGCGGATGTGCTGTGTGACTTTTCGAATGTGTTTTCGCGGTCACCGTCCGATTTCGGTTGCTTTTCCGTGAAACCGTTTCGTTTGGAAGTGCCCCCGGGCACGAAACCGTTGGCCTCGCGTCCCTATAGGCTCAACCCTCTGGTGGAGAAAAAGGTTGATTATATTCTCGATCAATACCTTACTGCCCGTCTTATTCAACACTCGAAATCGCCGCGGGCAAGCCCTCTGGTTGTCATGCCTAAAAAGGACGGCAATCTGCGTTTGACCGTGAACTACAAAAAGCTTAACAAATTGTGCAGCCTTGGCCAACAACCGCAGCCGCGAGTTGACCACATCATCGATTCCCTGCACAAAGGCAAGGTGTTTTCCATTTTCGATCTTAACTCCGCTTTCCACCAAATCACCGTCGAAGAAGACACGGTTCAGCTTACGGCGTTTTGTACGCCCACGCAACTTTCGAGTGGCTCCGTATGCCTCAGGGAAGCTCCGTGGCACCGTCGTGGCTCACCATGGTCATCAACGAAGTGGTTAAAGGTCTGGACCATGTGCTTGCATACCTGGACGATGTGATTGTGTTTGACGCCGACCCCATCCAACATGTCGCCAACATACGGTTATTGTTGGAGCGTTTGGGCAAGTACAACCTCAAGCTTTCTCCTTTCAAGAGTCGCGTCGGGGCTAAGGAGGCTGTTTATTTAGGTCACACAATCTACCCTGCGGGTGTTAGTCCTCGTGCCGATAAGGTCTAAGCCCTCACGAAAATGCCGCTGCCTAACAACGTCAAAAAGCTGCGTTCCTTGCTGGGTGGGCTTTCGTATTACCGCAAATTCATCAAGGGTTTGGCCATGCGCGTGAAACCACTCACAGATCTTTTGCGTAAAGACGAGAAGTTTTGTTTTACGCCGGCTATGGCGGATACTGTCAAAGAACTCTTGGCGAAACTGTCCGAACCTCCGGTTTTGGCTTTCCCGGATTGGGACGCTGTCGCGGATGGCAGCCGCCCTCTCCGACTTTGCTGTGACGCCTGTGTGGATGGTTTTGGTGCGGCCCTTGAACAGGAACAGGCCGATGGTTCCATCCACCCCATTCTGTTCGTAAGCCGCGCTACGCTCGAATCCGAGCGCAATTGGACAGTGCTCGACTTGGAGGCTGGAAGTATCGTGTGGGCAATCAAACGCCTACGCGGTTATTTTTGGTCTACGCACTTTCTGATTTATTCGGATCACAAGGCTTTGGAGAGCATCGTCAAGGTGGGTGAACACAACGCCCGCGTCCAACGTTGGCTCGAGTTCCTTTCTTCGTTCAATTACACCCTTGTCTACCGCAAAGGCACTGCCAACGCCAATGCGGATTTTCTTTCGCGGTTGCCCTTGACGGCAACCGACGCGGATAGACACGGTGACACCAGTATCGCAGCCGATGACGCCGCGGGCGTTTCTCTCATTCGTGCGTGCGGACGGAGTTATCACTCTAATTCGACGCCGAACATCGGCTTGGGTGGGCTTGACATTGACGATCATCGAGACGCGTTGGCACACGCGCCTCTGACGGAGGATGACTTTGGGGACTTCCGCCGTTTTGGGCCACAAATGGTCCTGCCGGCTCCCTCCTCCGTAGTTGGCTCGTCGAAATTTTCGCCGCCTGGTGTTTTCGCTGTCGTTTGCGACGCAGCCCCCGAGAGTTCTGCACCCGATGGACCTCCTCCGGCTTCCGTTTCTGCGGAGCCAGACGTCGCTCCCTCGTCCACCGTCGAAACCTCCTCAGCTGCCCTGTCGCATTCGCGTGGCCCTCTGGTTTCTTCTCGTACTCGGGCGAGAACGATTTCGGCCTCGGGCATGGCTCACAACCGTCCAAATTATTTTCCGAAACAAACACGGGCCGTTGTGTCGCCCAGAACGCCGCGGCCTCCTCGAACGCCGGCCCGGTCGAGCGGTGCCGCGCGGTCTACGAGAACCGCGGGTAGCCCTACTTCTGGCCCGCTGGCTTCTTCGGCGCCGGCTGAATTGCCGCCGCCGCCGCCGCCGCCGCCCGCGCCTGCTGCCGCCACCCCGGCGCCACCGCCGCCCGCGGCGCCCATGTCGCCAGTGGTGTCGCCCGCGGGTACTAGCCCTGCGGCTCCCGTGGTGCCGCCCACGGCCGCTGAGGAAGCTCACCTCCGCGACTGTGTGCATTCATTCTCGCATACCGATTGGGCCCGAGAACAGCTGTCAGAAAGTGAGTGTGTAGCGGCTATAAATTTGTTGTCTTTGGGATCCCCGGCGGTTTTGCCGGATACATTCTGGGATTGCTTGCCCTGTGCGCGACGGCCGGCGTTGTCTGATGTTGTCGCCCTCGCATCTAAAACATGCCTGCACTTTACAGACGATGGTACGCGATTGTTGGTGCGAAATTCTGCCCCACTGCCTCTCGGTAGTTCGGGCGGGCGTATCACTCGCCTCCCGCCGTCGAAGACTCCGCGCATATACGTGGCTATGCTATTGTGACCTTGGGTCCTACAAGCATGTCACGCCACCGCGTCTTTTCACCTGGGCACCGCTCGGACTTTACGTATGTTGGAGCGATTTTTCTGGTGGATTGGGATGGATTTGTCCGTTCGTTGGTGGCTTCGGCATTGTTTAATTTGCCAAGCGCGCAAGACTTCCCGGCAAACATATCGCTGGCCTGCGCTCACTCTGCCCCTCCCGAATGGGCCGGGTATTGTAGTGAGCGTCGATTGTTTTGGGCCATTGCCGGTCACGTCCCGTGGGAATGTATATATACTTTTGTTTACGGAACGTTTCAGTCGACGGGCGGATATGTATGCCACTACCAAGGCGGAATTTACCGCTAAGGGAACGGCTAACATTTTCGTCAACCGCTACATGGCGTTGTGGGGTTGTCCGGTGACTCTTCTTTTGGATAACGGTATGCAATTTTGTTCAAAGTTGTCCATGGCTATTTACGAGCTGATGAAGATCAAGAAAGTCACCACCAGTTCCTACCACCCCCAAACTAACGGTGGGGCCGAGCGTGTTAACCACACCATGGCTCAAATGCTTGCTGTTGTGGTAAATGAGCGTCAGGACGATTGGGACGTCCATCTTCCCCATGTCGAGTTTGCATACAACAACTCGGTAAACACCGCCACAGGTTTGGCGCCAAATGAAGTGCATATTGGACGGTTGCCCCGTCTCCCGCTTTCTGTTTTGGACCACCCTAGCGTGGGTGGCCATCAAAGTTTGGATCGAGACCAGCCCGCTTTCTGCAACCTTGCGGTGGAACGCCAGAGACGAGCTTCCGCGTTGGTGCGGGAACAACATGCGATTACGGTGTCGCGTGTCGAACGTCGGAACTCTGCGCTGTTGGACGGTCTGCGTCAGATCCCGAAGTACGAAGTTGGTGGTTGGGCTTGGGTCTACAACTCCGCCGCTACTATTCGGCAGGGTGTGCGGAAACACACCGATGATTTGGTGCTCAAAGCGAAGCTTTCGCTCAACTGCACCGGACCGTATAAAATCCTGGCTGTTGGCCCGGCCAAAGCGGAGGATTCACCGGATGGAAAACCTGTGGAGCGCAAACTTCTCTACCTGGACCTGCCGTCAGACATGCTGGGACCAGAATCCCGCAACCGTGTCTCAGTCTTGCGGTGTAAACCGTGTACCAACCCATACGACACGGATGACCTGCCTAAGTATATGCCAGCCAATCTGTCGAAATATGTTTTGCACTCGTATAGTAACAAGTCTCCCCGTATAATTTGACTGCTGATGATATTTTAGCGGAGTCTAGTCGTCTGGATGTTGAGAATATTTCAGGACACCAAATTGTACGTGGACGCGGTGGTGTGGTAGCTGTCTTGTACCTGACTCATTGGATTGGTTTGTTGACACCGTCGTGGGAAAGGGAGTCGGATTTGCAGGAATACAGAAAACACATTCTGCTTTACTGGTCTGGTAACGCTAGTCAGCACGTACAAGGAAACCGAGCTTATCGTAATGCTCGGATAGCTTCGGCCGACCGAGAACTTGCTCGGAATCAGGCCGAACGTTTCATTGCTCCTGGGTACGAGTTGGTTTCGCGTGACACTTGGTTGGCTCGCTTCTCTTTTTCTGTTTTGTCTGTCGGAGCCCACATTTGGTACAAAGCTTTGGATGGACTTTGGTGGCTTGGGCAGATTAGTAGTTTCGTAACAGGCCAGTACATTGTTCGATTTTTGGACACCCCCGGCCCTCGAAAGCTTTCTCTCCCAGAGTATAGTTACTGCACGGTTTTGGATGCTCCTTGTGGTTCTTGGTGCTTGCAAAAACACCGTATTCGTGGTTTGACCAACCCTTCCACGGATGATGGCGTTACGTCGCGAACACCAGGCGTTGTGGCACAGCTGGCTGTTCCCCCATCTGGATCTGTGCTTTCATATAATGCCGCCTACGGGCCGCTACATGTTTTTTATGTTTTGTTCTGCATCGTACGCAGTGGTACGCTAGCGCGGTTTTGGATGGTGTGAGCTTCTTCTATTGTTGCAATAGTCACCCCGACCTTTGCGTGCCCAACGCGACAAACCCCATTTTGATTCAGACTGGTTCCGTCGTTGGCGATGTGATTCTCAGTAGTCATCACTGTGTGGTGTGGGGATGGTTTTGAGTATTTGTCGGGGATGAACTATTTTCTCTGACCCTACAGTAGTTGCTTTCATTTTATCTTATTTTTGTCTGATTAGGAAAGTCGCATCTTCGATCTTTATTTGAGGTTGAGTATTGGATCGAAGATAAAGTATCTGCATCTACGACTTCCCAGGGTGGGCTAAGGTAATGGAGCAACTAGTGTATTTGCATTGTACGAGCGTTTCATGAACGTTGTATGAGCGCTTATTGGATATTTTGAATTTTCTTTGGACATGGATATTTGGCGACGTTGAGGGGTATTGAAGTAGCTTGAAGGAAGATCAAAATCCCAGCCCCGCTCCCTCACTCTCCGAGTGGGCGCTGAGCGGACCTGGTCTAAGAAGGCTAAAACAATAGATCAAACAAAAACTGTGAGTACCCGAAGCCAGGAGCAACGAACTTGCTCCCTTCCCTCTTTTATTTCTCTCTTCCTCCATAACATGTGGGTATATTTATGTTCCTAATGTTCACAGTAACCGGCCATGTACGAAAAAACGTATACGAGAAATTATGGAAAGTGTGAAGTGTCTGTTTGTGTGCGCGTGGTGTGGTGCGGCGGAATCTAGGTGGTGCGGCGGGTTTACAGCGGAATATATACTAAGGAAAAATAAATACACACACTGAAAGACAACCCATTCGAGATATACCCACAGTCGAACGGGATGTGGTTGAGTCTTTTCAGTGAGTGGAGGAAAACCGGCTGGGTACTGGACTTATTTCGAGTATTTTAAAGTCTATACACTGATATATTCCGTTTGTAGAATAATGTGCCGGCTCGCGTACTCCTTTGGTGCTGCACACACAAGCCCATCTCCACAAGCAACAGTGCGCGTTGGGGTGCCCCTGTCCCCAACTTCTCTATATTAGGATCCCCCGATGCGTCCCCAGTGTTGCATGCTCTGCCGAAAACACGCGGAGCGTTGGGGCTGAAAACTCTTTATTATTGATCCCTCATCGCTCTGCCAGCAGCCGATATAGGTGGGGGGAGGGCGCGCCGCCAGCTCCGCCTCCTGTAGTATGTCACCAAATCTGCCCAGGGAAAACATATTGATCACCCCCGACTGGGAATCCAGGATGATCGATATTGATCATTTCAAAAAGACAAATAGTCTTTGTTCTTCGGACACGGAAGACTTGAGTAGCACTTTGTATCACGACCTATTATGTAATGTCGAGATGAGGAAAAAAGAGTCCCTACAAGAACGCCCAGATGATGCCGAAATCATCGAACAACAAGTCTATAGGCGCGATAAGTTGAAGCTTTCCGATGCTTTACGACAAGCGACACGGGGTGAATACAAAGACTATCTGTCATTTCCTAATTAGACACAGAACAAAATAAATCCCAATTACTATACTATCACATATACTCCTACAATGTAAAGCCTACCTAATAAGAGACTCAACAAACCAAGCAACAACTTCCATTATCGCCCCCCTGATAGAATTCAAAAACCCCAAATGATTCAATGTAACCAAGGACCGGGATGATCAAAAACATGACCCCTATCACACCATAGGTATCAACATAAACCAGACCCGAAGTAGACATTTCGAAAAAAAAGAACATCCTCGTCAATCTTTTCATCCTGTGTTCAGGATCAAGTCCTTCATTGCGTAAAAGCCACGAATACATACCTCCCACTACAGCATACATAAAAAATACTGCAATGAACAGTATTGTTTTTATGACATGATCGTCTTCTTTTTCGCATATACATATACTGTTAAAAAACAAAAGCAGAAAAGAGAGTAGCGATCCAACATAGTAGAAAAAATCTAGAAAATACACAAAGTCTATTTTACTCCATTTAAAAGGATTACAAGTGTCCCACATTAGGTAATGTCCATATAACCCGTTAACCTTGGCGTTTATACCTGAGGCATTTACCCAGAGGCCTGTTTTGAAAAACAAAAACAATACCCATGGATACTGATAGAACGCAAAGAAAAAGTAAATAGAAGTATTGTTGTCGCTATCAACGACACAATATCCTTCTTCCAGAGAATCATCTTCATATCCACACGTATATGTTTTCGTGTCGTCTGTGAGGATGGGAATAACAGCCATCATTATACTCACAATGACCGATATCAACAAGAAAAGCGATGTTTTTCTTCCTGTGATAACTACACTATTGTTGTTACCATTAGCGGGAATGATTTCATATTCTCCGGATGGAGATATCTTGTCTGACATGTTCTTGACATACTTCTTCAAGGTATAGAAGAATCCTTGAGGAACAGGAACGGTCGTGGGAGCTATAGAAGGAGGTGCACCAGTACCAGAAGGAGACGGAGCAATAGTAGCCGGTCTTGGTGGAAGCGGGGGGGGAGCCCCTCCAGGTCCTGATGAGTGCGGCGTAATAGTGGATGGCCTTTGTGGAAGGTGGGGAGGGACTGGTAGCTTCTTCACCTCCCTCTTCCCGGGACCACGCCCACTTTCATTGTTGAGGGCGCCGCCCCTGATGGGCCAGAGGACGCGGCCGCATCTACGTCCACGCTGCCTGTACCCGCGGCGCAGCTTGCCCCTCCCTTTCCGTCCTCGTCCATGCCCACGCCCCGCGCCACGCCTAGCGCGCCAACCCCGACCGCGCCAGCCTCGGCGGCAGCGGCGGCGGAGTCTACCGCGGCGCTCCTTGTGCCGACTGAGCCGACGGGACTTCTTGCGGCGACGCCGGGCTGAAGCAGATGAGCAACCCTCCACGGCCTCCTCTTCGACGCCCTCTTCCTTGTGTACCGCTCCCGCTGCGGTCTCCTCCTCGGGCTCTTCAGCGGGCTCACCAGAGGGCTCCTCGACGACATCCTCCACGGGCTCCCCCTCGGCACCCCCTGCTGCTTTCGTTGCAAACGCCTTCTTCCTGGCCTGCGTATACGTTACGGGGCCGCGCAATGTAAGAACGCAAAACCCAATCTCGAACCACGGTGGAACTCGGGGTACATACATTTTGTGTCTACCCCACGAAGAAATTATTACGTGGATTCTTACCATGGCGCGCTTCTCGTTCTTCTTCTTCTTCTCGCTGACCATGGTAGCTTTAGCTTTCCTCCTCATCTGTAAATTCAAGTGCGAGCAAGGCCAGCAACAGAGGCACCAAGTTGACATAAGTTTTAACTTCAAACGGGAGCAGTATTTTCTACCATTCCTATGGAGTACCTAAATTGAATCTAGACGCGCCCCTCTTATCGTACGAACACGTACCTCCGCACGCCGACGGGTTCTCGTGCTGCCAACGACGGTAGCAGCCGGGCCAGCGTCAGTTTCTTCTTCATCAACGTACGCCTCCATAAAACAAAGCGTGTCCCAATCCGAGGGGCATGGTGGGGGGCACTCCGCATCTTGAGTGACAGCGACAGCGCGGTCATCGCCATCCATGTCTGCCTCGGCGGTGTCGGCACCGGCGGCCTCCGCGTATGTAGCCGTGGGAGATGGCGTGCTGGGAGTCGCGGCGGGGGGTGTCACGGGGGCTACTCCGGCGACGGCTCTTTTGCACTTCTCCACCAGAGCTGATGCATCCGTCGCTGGGGGGGCGCTCCTCGTGTCCTGGAGCGTTGGTGCACGACAGAATAAAAAATGAAAAACATGTTGACAAGTCGACAACAAAAGCTCATGAGAAAATCATTTTGCATGGATAATTGAATAAGAATGTCGTATGTATGACACTCACTCGTGGGACCACGGTCTCGTAGTGGATGCGGCCGCTCCACAGAAGGAGCACTGGTGCGCGCACGGGGCCAGTACCGTCGACTGTCTCGTACCATGAACCACCGCGGTTCGAGATCTTGCGCACTACCTGGACTTCGATGCCAATGATCTTCGCCAGAAGCAACACTGCTCGTTCGTCGTACCACCCGCGCATCGGGTCTCCCTCTCCATCGACGTTCAGGATAGCCTCCCTGAATGCGGCAGGGGTCGTGAGATCGGCGCGGCGGGACGCTCGTGACGCCGACCCCCCCTCCACGGTCGTCCCCACGACCCAGCTGGGGGCCGAATCGTCGATGTTCCGCGCTGTCGCTTGGCGGCAAAGTCGGACCAGCTGGCGTATATGCTCGCGTAGAGCCGGAGTCGGCTGCCCCGTGAAGACACGCTCGGTGTCCTGGTGGTGCTCCCCGTTCAAGAACAGGTACCCCTGCAGTAGGGCGTAGATGGCGCACGAGCCATCGGCGAAGTTACGAAGAACCCTCCAGTACCTCGTCGATACAGTCCCAGATTTGACCATGTTTCACCTTTGATTACCAAAGGGGTCGGGGACGTGAAAGACATAACACGGGAGGCGTGTCAATGGTTAGGTTGCGTTAGCGGGTGCGAGGGGTGCCTTGAAACAGAAACGTGAGACGGAATCTGAGACACGAGTGCGTGTGAGACAGGGAAGGCACTATAGGAATCTGAGACAGGAACCTAAGACAGGGGTGTGAGTGAGACAGGGAAGGAACTATATATCTGAGGCAGGAATCTGAGACAGGAGTGCGTGTAAGACAGGAATCTGAGACAGGAATCTGAGACAGGAATCTAAGACAGGGGTGTGAGTGAGACAGGGAAGGCGCCATAGATCTGAGGCAGGAATCTGAGACAGGAATCTGAGACCTGAGACGGGAATCCGAGACGGGGGTGTGATTGAGACAGGGAAGGCGCCATGTGATGAGGGGGTGTCTGGGAGTATGATGGTTAGATTGAGTAAGCGATTAAGATGGTGATTAAAACCAGGGCTCGAGTTGTAGGTTGAAACAGGGATGTAGGTGAGGGAGGTGAGGGAGACTTGGCCAGGAATCTGAGACAGGAATCTGAGACAGGAATCATGTAGAAAGTAGATCTCTAGGCTTTACATGCACGGTCATGCACGGTTTTGAAGCAAAACTTTGATGAGACAATACCGTAGATGATGGGAATGGGTTTTGGGGGGGTTTACTTGAGTTTGGTGTGGCAATCGTGCATTTGCCACAACGTTTTAGATTGGGCAAAGGCCAAAACGGCAAGTCGTCGGTGGGGCCAATTACCAAGTTTAGGCACCTTCTGTGCCCAACCACCCCGTCCTGAATACATGCTCTGAAATCGTTTTTGCCTGTTGAACATGCTCCGCCTGTGTCCTGCTGAATATGTTCTTTGCGCAGTGTCTGGCGAAGACAGTGGAGGCACAGGGCTCAAAGACTGGCAGCCAAGGACATCGCCACCGCGAGGTATGACGCTCTCTCACGTTGGGGCAGCCTGCCCCTGGCGTATCATTGTGATAAAAAACAGTGTGAGCGGGGCCATAGGCGGACAAATCGCATTACATTTCTTTTGCCGTGTGCAAAGGGTGCACTATTCGCATTGCACTGTGGATTTATATTGTTGTCCATACATCACAGCAGCCATGTGGGACTCATCGGACAGAGCGGAGCTCCTCGCAGAAATATTGAAGCAGTTGGAAGAGACGAGGGCATCAGTCGCTCGTATTGAAAATCCACAAAAGCGATGAACTGAATAAGGCCAGGGATACACTCCCCCGTGAAACGCGTCATCCCTTAGCACACCAACGGGGGAGCGCTATCGTTTCTGTGCGCTCCCGTCACGTGTACCAAAAACTGCTAGAGCTGCGTACCGCGTGCGTGACAGAAACGTGACAAAATGTGAGAGAGGGGAGAGAGCGGGACAAACAGAGACAGGGAGACAGATATGGGCGTGGAACACACACCTCCCTTCACTGACCTCGGCACGCTGTGCAGTGCTGCTGCTGCTGTCACTCCTGCGGCTGTTGTCTGCTCTCCGGGCTATGCGTTGTGGGGATAGGTTTGGATTTTTGAAAAACGCACCTTCAAAGAGGTTCCCGGGGAAATACAAGTTCCGTTTCGGCTTGTACTGCTCCAAATCGGTGCCGCGGGACAGAAAGCGGCAGAGCGCCGCCATAGAGTCGGGTTCCGAGCGCGCTGGCCACAGGGGCGTATAGAGAGGACAGAAATAGGGGTGTGCGGAGAGTTTCACGTCTTGTCCGAGCCGTCGTTGCTTCAAAGCATCCATCCTCCGGGTGCCCAAAATATCCATCCTCCACCGGCCGTTCGCTACAGGGTTCCGCCGAAAACACACCAAACGCGCGGAGACAGCACACAAATAACCATACCCGGCGGAGGGGCGGTCAGAGAAAGAAAGAAAAGGTGTGTTTTGGGGTGACTGCACGCTGCAGTGAGGTGCCATGTCCCCTGTACCAACGACACACGCTAGAGCTAGCACGCGGTGTTGCCGTGTGGTGCGGGCGGCTGCTGATGCTGCCTTTCTCCACTGCTGGCAAGCACAGGAAACATGCTTGGGCGCACACATCCATCACCCCAAACCGGCTCTACCATTCGATCACTTCGATTCCCATCGCTCTATCTGTAGGCGTTTGTGGGCGCTACCCCCCCTCCGTACAGGAAACACGAACGGCTAAAAAAGCAAGTCCTGAGAAAAGGTAATACTCTCTTATATTTTATCCCTCATCGTAGGACATTTCGTTTGGCAGGTCCCGCGAGAGCCTGCGACGGAGCAGGTAGCCGCTACCCCCTGCACAGTAAACGCAAACGGCTAGACAAAAAGCAAAGTCCTAAGAAAAGGCAATACTCTCTTGGATTTGATCCCTCATCGTAGGACATTTCGTTTGGCAGGTCCCGCGAGAGCCTGCGACGGAGCAGGTAGCCGCTACCCCCTGCACAGTAAGCACGACAACGGCTACAAAAAAGCCAAGTCCTAAGAAAAGGTAATACTTACTGCTGTACCGGTGGAGGATGGATGCTTTGAAGCAACGACGGCTCGGACAAGACGTGAAACTCTCCGCATGCCCCTATTTCTGTCCCCTCTATACGCCCCTGTGGCCAGCGCGCTCGGAACCCGACTCTATGGCGGCACTCTGCCGCTTTCTGTCTCGCGGCACCGATTTGGAGCGGTACAAGCCGAAACGGAACTTGATTTTCTCCCGCTCTCTCCCCTCTCTCACATTTTGTCACGTTTCTGTCACGCACGCGGTACGCAGCTCTAGTAGTTTTTGGTACACGTGACGGGAGCGCAAAGAAACGATAGCATTCCCCCGGGTGTGCTAAGGGATGACGCGTGTGCACGGGGGAGTGTATCCCTGGCCATATTCAGTTCATCGCTTTTGTGGGTTTTCAATACTATAGCGACTGATGCCCTCGTCTCTTCCAACTGCTTCAATGTCTCTGCGAGGAGCTCCGCTCTGTCCGATGAGTCCCACATGGCTGCTGTGATGTATAGACAACAATATAAATCCACAGTGCAATGCGAACAGTGCACCCTTTGCACACGGCAAAAGAAATGTAATGCGATTTGTCCGCCTATTGCCCCGCTCACACTGTTTTTTATCACAGTGATACGCGAAGGGCAGGCTGCCCCAACGTGAGAGAGCGTCATACCTCGCGGTGACGACGTCCTCGGCTGCCAGTCTTTGAGCCCTGTGCCTCCACAGTCTTCGCCAGACACTGCGCAAAGAACATATTCAGCGGGACACAGGCGGAGCATGTTCAACAGGCAAAAACGATTTCAGTGCATGTATTCAGGACGGGGCGGTTGGGCACAGAATGTGCCTAAACTTGGGTAAAACCTTTTTATTGACCTCCCCGCAAGCCACAGGAGGCGGAGCTGCACGCGGTACCTGCCAAACGAAATGTCCTACGATAAGGGATCAGATATAAGAGAGTATTACCTTTTCTTAGGACTTTGCTTTTTTTCTAGCCATTCGCGTTTACTGTGCAGGGGGTTGCGGCTACCTGCTCCGTCGAAGGCTCTCGCGGGACCTGCCAAACGAAATGTCCTACGATGAGGGATAAAACATAAGAGAGTATTACCTTTTCTCAGGACTTGCTTTTTTAGCCGTTCGTGTTTCCTGTACGGGGGGGGGGTAGCGCCCACAAACGCCTAAAGCAGCATCAGCAGCCGCACGCACCACACGGCAACACCGCGTGCTAGCTCTAGCGTGTGTCGTTGGTACAGGGGACATGGCACCTCACTGCAGGGTGCAGTCACCCCAAAACACACCTTTTCTTTCTTTCTCTGATCACCCCTCCCCCAGGTATGGTCGTTTTGTTTGTGTGCTGTCACATCCATCACGATAACCCGACAGCCTTTTCCGTTCCCTTCGACGTGGGTCATCCATCATTTTGTGCTGCCATCCTTACGTACGCAACATTTGTATTTATTTCCACCCGGGCGTCCCAGAGCTCTATGTGTGATCGAATGCGCCCTGTCCACTGCCCCTGCCCGCATGCTGCGGTGGCGATCAATTATGCCACGTCTGTGCGCATCGCCCCTGTCCGCCCTCCGTGTTTTTTGAACTACTCTGGCGCAGGTGACACGAGAGACACGTGCAATGCGCGATCGGCAGTTCAGAGGGGTGTTGATTTGTGCAGTGTATTTTTGTACGAAACGTCCCCCGTAGATTCGAATCGTGTGTCACATGCAGTGCTCTGTAGGCAGCTTAGAGGGGGTAGGCAATCGTGACGTGAATGAGGTTAAGAAAGTTTCACGATTACTAGCCAATCAGGATTCGTGCTGAATCGTGCTGTAGTGTTTCCAAGTCGTTTTGCCCGATTGGTGTCCAGTTCAATTCCCATGGACGGCATTCAGGCGGCTGAATACAGGAGGTAGAACTGGCGCGGACATCCAATAAACGGTGTAATAAGTTTGCAGCGGATGAATATCACCGAGGTGGCAGGAAACCCGCCACGTAATCACTGTAAGTAAGTACTGTATAGGTTCAGGCAATCCGAGTCTTTCGATGAAGCCTCGACCGAACCCGCCTCCTCTCACCTTTGGTAGTAGTCATGGGAACTGCTGTTCGCAGATAGCAGTGTACGCGTCCTCGGGGGTGTCGGAGAGGGCCTAGGAGCCGACGGTGAAACACGGTCGGATCTGTCAAAGGGCCTACCGGCCAGAATGTTACAGCGTGCGGGCCCGCAGTCAAGCAATGCTCCGACAAGAAACAAGGGCTTTCGACTAGTAAGCAATTTATGACGTATCCTTTTTTGGCAATATGCATATACCAATCAAAGGATGGACTACTGTAAGTTCCCGTTCGAGATATATCCAGTCTGAAGTTGGTATTCTCCGGAGTATTGGGTTCAACAACTGCGTTCAGTAGCCATTCGTATTGAAGCATCGTTTTGCCGACAATCCTTGTCGATTGTAGTTGGCGACCGGTACCTTTCTGAGCGGCCAAGTCTCTACGGTTGTTCCTCATCTGGCCGCCACGACACCTCTGCTCGGGTTGTTCTTTCCTTGTCATCGAGGTGCAATATGCTGACGTTACGGGCCACCCCGATGCTACACCAAACAGTCTTTCCCGAATGTCTTCCCAAATGATCGTACCACCTACGCACGAAGGGTTCGTTCAATCGAGGAAATAGAGATATCGGTGGCCTAACGTCGGCCGGTTACAGGACGACAAGGTCGCAAATCTTGGGGCCTTGCTCTGCGTACACAGTAGGGTTTCACATGCTTTTGCGGGCTTCGCCCTCGAAGCAACGCCCAATTACCGCTGTCCCGGTATATCATTCACTGCCACATCAAACGATCGTCTCCGAGGAAGAGATGGCAAGTATACGAACGCGGTGTGTTCGAGAAGGGAGGGTGATTACTTGTGTTCAGAGCCATGCGAGCTGAAGTACATGCCGTGGCCGCCATGAACCAAACTCTGCGCTGGCATGTATAATGGTGTACCCTTGGCAACATTGTGGTGCACTCCACGTGATGAAGGCGCCCTCATCATTTTCTCGCTGCGGTTTTCGTGGCCGTGGGGTGGGCCCACCACCCACAATTAACTCCGCGAGCCCCACCCACGAATGAATATGATCCAGCGTGCTTTTCCGGGAGACAAGAAGCGAAGGGCGTGTGCGTTCCTAGATCGTAGTAGTGGGTGTGTGATGATGATGATTGGTGGTGGTATTGTATGTCGGTGTAGAGCAACTAAATTTTCGTTTCTCTGCGCGACAATGCGTCGCTTACTCACCCCAAAAGTATCCCCAGATTTTCGCCGTTGGCGATGCAAATACGCTTTGTTTGCACGGTATGGCGCAACCGACGAGACAGGCGTGGTACAGGTCCGTACGGTCGGGTAGCTTAGGAAATCCTTTCGGGTAGTGATTGATTACACCGAACAGACGTTGATACTTGATAGTTTGGGCGTCCGCGCGTCGGTCTATGCATAAGAATGATTAGTCGTCGAGCAGAAAGAATACATTCGGGTTTTTTGTTGTTGTTGTAACGGTCGAATTTCTGTAGGTCAGGCCTCATTTTCTGTCGGGAACCCTGGGGCCACGAGTGTCAAAAATATGAGCCTTCGCGCCGTAGCTACAGTCAAGTAACGTGTGAGAGCCACAGAGCGCGCGAGAAAACGGAAGGACAGCAGCAGCCGCCCAACGTAGCGGCGGCGGCGGTTTAGCAAACAAAAAAGGACAGGACACACGGCCGTTAGGCCTTGGAGGAAACCAGCGCGTCAGGCGTTCCTGACCTCCCAGAAAGGTGTGTGTTTTGCCACAGAATACGAACGAACGAGGCACTTGTTGTACATATTTTTCTTACCACTTGTTTTACATATTTTCTTTACGAAGAACAAACAAATAAATCCGCCTCCTCCACAACGAGTCCAGTTGCAGATGTACAATTAACTTCAATCTTTGTTTATGACGATTTTTTTGTGGCCAAGGGCGTATTTTGCGACACGAATGAATACACTTGTGTGTGCTGGCAGTTGACAAGACAACCATTGATAGGTCTTGCACGATGTCCGACGCAGCTGGTTGCGCTCTGTACACAGAACTACCGAACCGAGACATATCCGGGGCACTTCGCGTTTTGGCCTAGGGGCAGAGGACAGGGGGCTTCCGGAACATCATTCCAGATCGAGGGGCTTTTCATCGTTGCGTGCAACAGCTCCGATGGCACGCCAAAATTTGAAGTTGGGATATTTATCAAGGCATGCGCCGGATTCACTACAGCGCATGTCTGGCATTCACTCGCACCTTCCAATGAAGGACAGTAGCAACGGCGGGCATACATAGTCCACGATGAGTGAACCTTTGGAACAAGAAGCTCGATAGGCGTCCGCACGGTTTCTTGTAGTGGGTAGACAGAAAACCCGACCAGTACGAATAATAGCCGCTTACTCCCGGCGGTCCAGTTCACAATAATGGTCGTTGTGCTTTCACTCAACGCCGACATACATGTGGCGATTCTCCAGTCGAAGGAACACTCATTTCCAGTTCTACAAGGTAACAAGAGTTTGAGAATAATAATCGCATTGCCAGAAAACGAATCGCTTCATTGAGTTTGGTCTTGCCTTGGCAAAAGACCTCCAGCCCGTTGTACTTACCGCAAATCAGTGTGAATTCCCAGAAACGACGATACATGAACGAACCCGGCATTTAACATACAAGCGTGAGGCGGAAGAGCGACCGACGTTAAGCCGAACAAGAGTGAATATTCCCAAACATTGATACGTGAACCCGGTCTTCATGACAAATAGTCCTGAGGCAGAACATCTCCGGGCAGTTACAATGTGAGTGAATGTTCCAAAATAATGATAATCGGACCCGACATAAAAAGAAATATCGCGAGGCCGAAGGGCGCGCAGTTACCTAAAACGAGAGTGAATCTTCCCGATCAATGATACGCGAACCCGGCATCCATGACAAATAGTCGTGAGGCCGAAGGCTGCACCTACCGAGATAAGTATAATGAGTGTTAATCCTCCCAAATAATGATAGGTGAACCCGGCATTCATGACAAATGTTCCTGAGGCGGACGGGCACATCACCGGAGTAAAGTCAAATATGAGTAAATCCTCCCGAACAATGACAATCCGACCCGACAAAAAAACTAAAAGTAACACGATGCGGGATCTCGCACCTCCGGAGTTTAACCTCAATCCCGTTCCATCTCGCGATTACAAACAGTACTGTGCCCAAGGGCCAGTGTCCCGTTACATGACCAAGGCGATCAACAACCACGGACAGGTTCGAGTAAAAAGGCTTCACACGCGGGAGAAACTCCCTGAGCTTGAGCGGAAGTATAAAATGAAACAAATTCTTGAACACCAAAGAAACAAATGCTGTTCCAAGAGGGGAACGAATGAATGAAAAACAAACAGCATAAGGGCAACACCACCAAGGGCAAACAACGTCGACGGCGCAGTCTCCGAAACGGGATACACAAGACACGACCCAAACCTTGTACCCAACAACATGGAGGATTCAACATTCGAAAATATCTGTCAAGAGATAAAACAGGTCCGGTACGCACATAGAACGGAGACACCCCAAACGTTCACGACGGGGCTCACCACACACCACTCTGAACCGAAAACAGGCCAAGCTTCCACCACCACAAACGCACGAAAACGAGGGCAGCCCAACAACAGGACGAGTCACACCCCGTCTAGGGTAGGCGGGTTGGTGCACCTGCTGTACATGTAGTCTAGGCGTCATCCTCCTCCCTGTCGACGTCCCCCTCGTCGCCGTCATCGTCGGCCTTCTTCCCCTCCACCGCCTCGCCCGCGCCAGCCGTGTCCGTGTCGTTCTCACCGGCTTCCATGCCCGCCATGTTGCCGTCGCTTGTGGTATCACTGCTATCGCTATCACTGTCGCTGCTGCTGCTGCTGATGCTGCGCCAGCGCCGTTAGATGGCACCACTGAGTTGTCGTCGTTCTCGAATCCCTGTTGAGCGAAAAGGGCATCAGGAATTGGCGGTCAGTACGGGTGCCAGCTCCAGGAGAGGTGGGGGGTACTCCTTGCGTGCTCGCCTTAAGAATATGGCCATTTGGCGTGGAACTTCCGGAGGACAGACGCGTTCTCAAACTCTTACTCCACCGCTTTGCCTTCGCCGGTCAGTGTGTTCGTACTTCCACATTTAATGTCGACAGCTACTGTAGCTCTGCTCCACATGGACCTTGGCGTTACGCGATATTTCTATAGTAGGACCTCTGCTTCGGTCCAATTCTGATTTCCAATGTGTATGTTCCTGTATGTAGGAGGACTATGGGTGCTTTGGCGTTTCTTCCCACAACGTTGCAAGTTTTGACGGCCGTACGGGCACGAGCACCCCTTCTCAAACCCAGGTCATCAGAAGCAGGCCAACATCCAACAACAATATCAAAAACAACAACGACCAAAGAAAAAAAAAATCGCGAAGAGCAAGCTGCGCTCATGCACGATACCTTTGGACCGACCAACTCACCGCGCCATCGCAGCTGCAGAGGGTGGGCAGCTGCTGTGCAATCATTCGCATTTCCTTGAATCGGGCGCTATTGTAGGACATACAAACACGCAGCGGGGGGTGCGTGGAGGAGACGCAAGGGGTGGGGTCTATTATAGGTATGAATCCTAGAGTCACTCATTTTGCCTAGTCAAGCGCAGCATGCATGTTGAAAACAAAGCATTCTCTGCGAAAATGACTCTCAATCAAGAATGACACAGTCTTGTCGAGGCAGCCATAGTAGATGTTGCATACCACAGAGATGTTGCAGGCAGCGGGCGGGATACCCCTGAACAATCAGCCCTTACCACGCACAGAAAATTCGGCGGTCTTGCGAAATTTCTGAAATTTAAGAAAAAGAGCGAACGGCGCCTGCTGATTGGATGGTGCAGACAGTTCCATCCCTGGGTGCAAGTGCAAAGCTGCCTTCCCACTTGAGCCGTCTCTTGTCTATAATCCCTATCAATTGTCCCCTCGATGCGAGGGGACACGAGGGGACATTTGATAGGGATTGTAGACAGCAACTGGCGGGAGCGTGGTAAACGGGGCACGGAAAGGAAGTTTTCAAGATATTTATCTAGGTTGCTTGGTGCCTCCTATCAACGGTGGTCTAGGTACTTCTTCCGCGCTTGCCCCTAGTAGCGCTTTCCACCCAAGGGTAAACAGACGCGGCGCAACTTCGCTGTTGGACCGGCGGCGTAATCGCCCCGCGATTCGACCTGTTCATTACCCTCATACTCCTCCACTCTACAAGGCATCCATACTAGACTAGAGTCGTCCCTGTGTACCCTGGCACCCCCCTGGTCGAGTAGTGCAAAGGAGGAGACAATCATGCCAATCTTCGCGAGGTAAAGCAGGTGAAGAAGATGGGGACAAAAAGTGTCCCCAAAAGGCGATCCAGCCCTAAAGGGGTTAAGGGTGGCCATACATCGGATCGAACCGGGTACGGAACGCAGCAGGCAACATCAACCAACACACACCAACAAGGAGGCAGGCAGGCAGACAGGCAGGCAGACAACCGACGAATAAAAGGCAACGAGAGCAAAGCCAACAGCAAAACCACAAAACAAACAACACATTGACGACAAGACACCGATCACCTTCGACTCCGACAAAATCTGCCATGTATTCTTATCCACCCTCGAAATCGACCACGCACAAACCCCATTGTAGACGTCATCGCTCAAGCCATCCCGGTCGACCATGCTGAATCGATACCGTGCGACGAGGTCGGAAGCTTCTTCACTCGAGACAACTACCCCCGCTTGCGAGATCATGTCCTCGTAGAGAGAGGAAAGGTCCGGAGATAGAGAGTCCAGTGACATGAGGTCCGCGGCAAATTCCTCGTAAGCCGTCATGGTCCCATTCGCCTACGTCAAGTGAGAGCCGTGCCGATGAAACAATCGAGAGACAAGGGTGGGGTGGGATTACCGAGTAGCTCTGTCGATAGCTCTTGGGGGGACGGGCTTCGGTTTTCACGGTACGCTTTCAGCACCTACTCCTGACTGACATGTGCGTCAAAGGTGCAGCCCCAGTGTGCAGGTGACGTCGAGTCTCACTCTCCCCCGCCCCCCGTTCGATCTACCAACACACCCTTCGTCATCGCTAAACTACATCTATTTGGATATCCAAAAAAGTGCTGCAGTGACCGAAAACGCTAGGAACGGGATTGATCCCCTTTCCCCCTTGCCCGGAGTACGCAAACCGGCGGTGGCGTTTACTTCTTCCGTAAAGATCGCGAAAGTACATACCACCAGCGACGGCACACACACGGACGGCGGTACCATTGATTTAAGTCACACGCTCGGGCACACGTTGGTTTAGCGGATGCTCACATCGCTGTAGCAGGCAATAAGGTCATCCTTGACCCAGTTCACCCTCTCTTCGGTCTCGGCCTCACGACCCGCCGCCTCTGCCTTCGCAGCCTCGCATCTCGATACCTCTTCCACGAGGGTAGACGAGGTCGTCAACACCAGTCGCTGCACGGCCTCCAAGTGCGATCTACAGTGCAACGCGCGGCATTAGAGCGGCCGGGGTGTGTGCGGCGGGGTGTGTGGGGGGGGGTGCCATGACTGCAACATCAAATCACGACACAGAAACCTTTGTGTTTCTGGATGAAAATCCCGTGCAGTTGCGATACGCGTCATCGAGACGGCAAGAGAACACCGCAACAACAACCACCACAACCATCACCAAGCACACGCAACGAACCTAACGGCAATCACCATAACCGCGCCAACGGAAACCTGCCACTCCTGTGCTTCCCATTTGCGATCGATGGCACGCCAACACGCACCGGACCATTGGATAGCCTGCGAGCGAGCCCCAGCGGTCTTCGCTGTCAAAAGCCGGCGTGACACGGAGCACCGCTCCCTGAGCAACGTGGGCCAGGCTGTCGATGACCAACGCCTTCTCAGACACGTTGTTGGCCAGAGCGAGGGCGACCGCGAGAGCACGGGAGTCCAGGTCCTCGATGTCGGCACCGTAGGACTCAGTGATTGCGCGAGCCTCGTCCACCTTCGTCAGTACATCGAGTGGCGACAGTCGACACGGTGCAGCGGAGGAAGGGCGGGTGAGCGAGAGATGGGGGATAAAAAGGGTTGCCGTGTGGGTGATTCTCTTCGGGCCAGGATACGATACAGACCCCAGTAACAATGCCGCCATGCATGTATCACTGTCGAGAGTCCTTGTGGTCAGTTGCTTACATTGCTCCGACACAAGGTCAGGTCGTCCTCCAGCTCGTTCCTCATGTCGTTGCCCACGTCCAGAAGGCACTGGAGCTCCATCTCACGGTGCCGAGCTTTGGACTCATCGACCTGGCACCTCTTTGTCGACGCATCGACCATCCTCGTGACGGCATCCAGGCGGGTGCTGAACACATCCGAAGCATGGAGGGAAGGGGGCGCGTGGGCTTAGCCGTTGTTGCATCCCGGCTACCGTATTTTCGATCGGGAGACAATTGTGAGACAAATTGGGATGTGACGCCGGGTAACGGGCACGTCAATACGGATGCCAACCGGGGGTGGGAGAGAAAATCCGCTTGGCTGTGATCCTACGGTGATTATCTCATGGATGAACAATCGGAGGAGTCGGGGGCGTAAACTTGGTACATAGGGGGTTCAGTGAGACCTCCTCAATATATAAAGGTATACCGTTTACCACGTTGCCGACAGTACCATGACCCTTTCGTCATCGTCCACTACAACACCAACATCAGCGGGGTCGACAATCGTCACCACCATCATCATCGATACATCAACAAACCGGCCGACCATCAAAACAACAGCATGGCAGTACAAGCACGCTGAAGAGCTACTGTAACTTACCACGTCCTCTCAGCCGCTTCGTGGGACGCCGAGCGGTCGTTAACGCCCAGCTTCGCTACGTCCACAGCGGGGCAAGTCACGGGCTCGAGGAAGTGTCCCTCGTTCGTCCTCTCGGCCGCGAAGAGCGAGACATCGACGGACGCGCTGTCGGTGTCGGATAGATCTTGCTCCCAGGACTCCAGCTCCTCCCGAACGGCCAGCGTGGATGCTCGAGACATGGCCGCTTCTTGCTGCGAAACATCGAGCTCACCCACGACCAGGCGGAGGGCGAGCTGCGATCGCTCCGACTCTCTCTGGGCCGCCAGCTGCTGCTCGGCGACGGTCTCTGTGAGGGCGGCGATGGCGCCCTCGGCGGTGTCCAGCTTTTCGACGAGGTCGCCCTCGGTCCTCGCCCACGTCTCGCGGTCGGAGGCGGCAGATTCTTCGACGTAGTCGATCGTGGCTCGGAGCGCCCCCGCCTCCTCACGCAAGTACTGCATCTGAGCACCCGCCAAGTTACGGTCCGCCTCGGACTTGGCCCGCTCCGTCCTGATCACGTCCGCTTGGGCAGAGGAAAACACATCCTTCCTGTGTACCGTCCTCTGAAGGTTCTCGAAGGTGTTCCTCAGCATGACAATTTCCGCCTTCAAGGCGTTGGAGCGCCTCTGGTCGTCACGTGGGTGGACAAGAGGCAGCGAGGGGGAGAGGACATGGGAAGATGGGGTGATGTTTGGGGGATCTGGTAGAGGAGGCACGTCGAGGAGGTACATCGAAGGATTGCCTTGGGTTCTAGGCACGAGGGAAAACGGGCTCTGGATACACAAAACCCGACAACATCGCTCCAACATTTCTACGCATTGAGTTCAACTCAATACGGCGGAATCTCGAGCTACATCGTCAACTACCCCCGGGATTTGGCGCCTTTAGAACCGCTGAGCTCACTCCCTCCCCCTACGGCACACGAACCGCTTGGCTCCAAGCAACACTGTAAACTCAAATATACACCAATCAAGGTCAACCACTCAACCACTCGAGGAGTTCTCGAGAACTGGGGGACACGTGTCTCAGGGCTTTTCTCCTTGTACTGTTGTATATCAATGCACCATTCGGCATATGACAGGCGGGATAGAACTTACCGCAGCATCCAGCGAAGTGGTCGAGACGTAGTCGACGACGACGCCGGGAAGTCTCCTATCCAATAAAATGAAAGGGGGAACGGGATGCATGCAAGAAGGCACGGACAAACGTTGTGAGACTCTGCATCTAAGAACTGATAGTGCTCCAGTTGTGCTTGTGAGAATCGCACGAAGCCTGCACAGTCGGGAATGGCCCGTGGCGCCATCTCACCTCAGAATACGGACCAAATATACCGCCTTGGAAGTATTGGCCACAATACACGGACAATCTTTCAAGGCCTTACTTGGGGGTGCTACGCGAAAAAAAAGAAAAGGCGGGAGGGAATCGCTTCGAAAATGCACCAGTCCCACAGCCCTATAACCGAGAGACCCAAGCATGCAGGGAGTATTTCAAACTGAGGTATGGTATTTATTGCCCGCTCCTTTTCGGGGCGACGGATGACTATTCGGTCTCACACCACATGCCATCAGTGATAAAAACCAACACACATGACGGAAGACGAGCACAGCATCGGCACATATCTCTCACCTAAAGAATACGAGGACTCTCTCTTGCTGGTCCTGTTTCGCTACAACCATCTCCGCCTCGTCGATGGCGACGGAGCGGAAGCCCTTCGTGGCGGCCTCCTCCACCAGCTCACGGATAGTGTCGACGCTAGCTACCAGAGGGGGAGCTCTTGATCGCCTTTGCCAGCTTGTTCATGAAGCGCTTCTCGCCCTGAACGAAAAGGAAATGCATACATACATAGTGGATCGAACGAGGGGGAGAGGGGGAGAATTTGATATTTGTCCAATGTCATACAATAGAAGAGGCAACAACGACGAATATATGGTGCGTGTGTATGCATCCATCTATCTTGTGTCGATTATCTTGGGGGGGCGGGCGGAAAAAAAGGCGAGGAAATACGCATAGACTACAGAATTTTAATTCCCTGAGAGCTTTCGTTCTTTCAGGCTTCGTTCGGAGTCTCAATCTAACTGTGGTTGATGCTTTCACTGTTGTTCTCTGGGCCTCTCGTCTGATTGCAGCAGGGCACAGACACGTGCATTTGACAATAATTATGGTGGTCTCCACAATATTCAAAAATTCAAATTTCAAATATTCTGCAAGTGCCCAAAACAACGAAACATTTCTAATTGTTCATGAAGACGTTCGACGGTACTGCCGAAAGTGGAGGGGCCAAACCCTCCTGCTGCTACTCTCCGATCCATGCTATAACAATTCGATCCCCGTGCCGATGTGCAATATATAAGTTCAAACAATATCGTTCTTGAGGATTTTCTCGCACGAAAAACATTGAATCCAGGTGTGGTGACAGCCATCTATCCGATCAGTACCCAGTACCAACGATTAGATTAAATTCTGCCGTTTTTCCAGTCATCTACATTATAGTATTTTTTGGTGAAATATTTCATGGAAGTCCATGGAAGTCCATGGACGTCCAATGTGACACAGGCCAGGGGCGCTACTCTCCTCTTTCCCGCTGGGGGATACTGCTACAGTAGGTGTTTCAGAAAGCCCGTGGGGATTTTGGTTTCGTATGTAGCTCTCAGAATTTCCGAGACTGCTGCGGCATGAAAGCTGACGACAGAGGATTGGAGGCGGATGAAACTCAGCCGCCGGTGGCGGAAAGAGCAGAATCGGCATGACGTGAGGGCAGATTCCTACCAACAAAGAAGTATCCTCTTCGCACCAACCGCCATGGTGGAGAAGCCTCGAACCTCGTTTTTAAACTTACTCGCTGCTGATTACTCTGCGTACGTCTGCCTAGATGCTCATTTCTTGCCTCGCGCGAAATCACCTGTGTGTACTTTGTTTGCTTGCCCGGGCGGGTATTATTGGGAGTCTGGTCCCGTCCCGTACAAGATCCGAAGCCGAACGTCTTCGCGTGGCGACTCGCAGTGGCACTGCTGTCACCGGTAGTTTCGATGCTCTCGAACTCAGATGCACGCTACAAGCAGGATCCCGATCGGTGTAGTGTGCTGAGTGACGGCAGGGCAAGAGTGAGCGTGTGTGGGCCCACAAAGCGCTCACGGGGGGTTTCAGAAAATGCGAAGATCGGAGAAGATCGCCCCCCCACCCTCAGCATTTGGGTCAACATCAAGGGGAGAGCAGGCGGAGAGAATGGGAGAGAGAGAGAGAGAGAGAGAGAGAGAGAGAGAGAGAGAGAGAGAGAGAGAGAGAGAGAGAGAGAAGGCACCCGACTATATTGTAGACCAAAACATGGATTGAACAGTGTAAAACAGAGTTTCCTCCGATGATCTGGTCGGTCAAGGGCTGACCCTACATGGTAACGGTGAGACGCCGAGCTATCAAAGGGCGGTCTAGAAAAATTACAACCGCAACCTACGAAGAGGACATTGAAAGGCGTCGAGTAATTCCAGAGGCAGTTGCGCGGAAACTGAGACCAGGTGTAGTGTGCAGTACAAATTTCAGGTGTACTCCGATCTGCCGTACGGAGAGCATAGTGTCGGGTAGGGCGTGCAACTCGGATGCCCTAGTCACTGTGCGCATGTTCGTTGAAACGCCAGCGGCTGCACCTCCAAGTCTACTGAGGAACCTAATTGTTTCGGCCTCTGCGTGAAATCACTGTTGTGCCCATCTAATGAGTCGCACAAGGGTTCGACTCAATGGCGCCGGGCAAGAAGGAGCACTAAGCTTGAAGCGATGCCTAGGCATGTCAAGAACACAGCGAGCTGCCCACGCCTGAGGGTCGTGCGACAAAACATAGTTACCGCAGTACACGACTTGACCTCTTTCGGAGAACGGGCACCTAGTGGACACCAGAGTCACCCAGATCACGGAACATCAACATTGACAACGGGGGTATTAATGTCGCGTAGGGCAGTCAATTCCACAATACTGGTGTGTCCTCCAATTCCTTCGCAATCGATAGCGGAGACGCCCAAAACAATTTTTTTTTACAACTTTGTCGCCAGCGAAAGCGCATGATACCTACTCGACGCATGCATGCCGGCTGTGGCCCATGCTGTCGATCTTCTTGAGAGTAGTCAAGGCCTCCCGTACCCTACTTCAAAACCCAACGACAAGCGCCATCGCCCCGTGCTTAAAGACCTCCAACAACACCGGCCTGTAGAAAAAAACAGCAAACACCACCCTCGCAAAACATTGCATCCACCAGGGTCGACCTCACCGTACCCCCACTGCTGTAGCTGGCACCGATACTTCAGCGCATGCCGTTTCCCTCAATCCCACCGTAAACCAAGCACACGGCTGTGCCCGCCACATATTTCTTGTCAGTCAAATTATCGCATGGCGTGGTGGATGCGCAGCTATTGGAACATTACACAACGGCTCCCATAATATACGTCACGGAATGGTTACGCCGGCCATTACCACCTTCTCCATCACGAAAAGGTTCGACCCCGCCGTCCATATGCGAAACACCACTCCTTTCGACACCCCGATGGATATACACCAATGAACCCTATTCACAGAAATGAAAGGCTTACACCTCCGCCTCTTCGTCACTCAGAGCCCATCAAGAATCGCCACCACCAACCGAAACCTCCAACCCGAATTCGAACCCTACTTCTTCACTCCACTCCCGTCCCCATGAACTTCTCTTCCCCCTCGCCCGCCTTTCTCCTCCTCCTCCTCCTCCTCCTCCTCCCTCGACGATGACGACAACGCATCAGACATGTCCACTGGCATCACCCCGTCCGCGCTGCCGGTCCAACTCCCCGCGTTGCTCCACGCCGCGCTTAACAGGCCGGACAGGACGTAGTGATGCCGCGGCTCGCTGGAAGCGGTGCTGAAAAAGCTCCGCTCGGTGTCACCTCCGTCAACCCCGACGACTCCCGGGGCGATGAGCCCGCTCCCGCCGGCCACACCCACCTGTGTGGAATTCGCCGGTGTGACGGCATCGGTACTGCCGTTCCACCAGGCGATGTTGAAGCTTCCTCCGGGAGGGCTCGTCATGCTGCGAGCCCGCGACGAGGCCGGTGACGGCGGTGGGGGAGAAGACCTCCCGTTCGAATTCACGACGGCTTCGGCGGCGGTACTGATATCCCCTCGCTCCTCGGTGCCCGCCTCCGAAGTCGAAAACACGGGGGCTGTCTTCGTCCGGAGATGTGAGCGGCGCGTTGGCCGTCGCCCGAATCCGGAGGAAGCCGTCGGCGGCACCGGTGCCGCTACGATCGCGGTTCTGTCGGTGTCTAGCGGCCGGAGCCGTCGTTTCTGGGCAGCTCTTGTCGCTTCCAGCTGATCGGGGCCTTTCTTGTCCAGCTGATCGGCGCCTTTCTTGTCCCCCTTCTCCGCTTTGGATGTAACCGCTAGGCGGGGACGTCCAGCCGCTGCCGCTAACCCCTCCGCCTCCGCCTCGACTGCTTGGGGTAGGGGTCTCGATCGTGAGCACGGCCGATGCTGGCCTGTCGCCATCAAGGCTGCCGTAGCGGGCGGTGCCAGCTGCTCCACAGCGAGCGTAGGATGAAACGACGCGGCGGAGGAAGTTCCGGTAATCGACGTCGTTTGCGCCGCGGGGAAACAGGAAACACCGCGGTCACAATACAAATTAGGGTGAACAACAAAACAGAACGCGGTACCGCAAGCGTCAGGCAATGCCGAATGTAGAGTAGAATAGCAACCCGCTAGGGCTATGGGTGGGGCGATACGGGAGGAAGACGACCAGCAACAAAATTGGTGTAACGCATAATAGCGAAAGACGATCATAACAACGAGGGAACACGAACATCTTGCACGACATCCAGGCAGCCGCTGGACGCTGGAGGTTATCCCCTTGTGGTCATCGATGGGTGCAAGAGTAATGCACCATAAAACCACCAACCCGTGCAAGAGTAATGCAACATCAAACCACCACCCCGCCTACGAACGCCTACAAGGTCTACCACTTCTCAGGGGCTGCGATTGGCGAGGATTGCGTATCTCTTCTCCCGAAGCATTTTCACAGGTTGCTGCTCTTGCTCACCGCCATCGTAAACACTCCCGCGGGCACTATCGACCTCCACCCAGCCCAAAAACAATACATTCGGTCTTCGGTTGTTCTGCACAACAAGGTCTCACTCTCAGTCTCCAGAAAGCTCCCGCCGCTCTCCTCGCCGCCCACTTGTGGAATACGCCTGACAGAACTCTCGCACCGCACATGAACACACGCCAGCTCGGGGCGCGCTAGCCTACACGAATTGTTGCAGTTCGCGACAGTCAAGGAAGGAATCGGGCAAGGGGTGCCGCAGATTCCGGTCAGTCGAGAAGGGGGGGGGGGGCAAAAGGATTGAGGGGGGCAAAAGAAAATCGACTCCCCTCCTGGTGCTTGTTGTTCGAAAACCTCTTGTTCCTACACCTACTTCAAGTATCGACGAATGACCAAGATAAAATCTACCTGAAAAGCACGACCGGCGGTCATCCGGGTGTTTTGAGTACTTTCAAGTGGTCTTGCATCTTTCGTGTCGAGACAATGATCTGGTCTAAAGTGGGAAGAAGATCTGGGCATTTGTTGCGGGATGATCATTTGCTCAACGGCAGAGCACAGGATACTGGGTGTCAGCACCTGACAAGTGGTGGGCCACGGGCAGCGGCGCGCACACCGCCAGAACAAAACGGACTAACGCACATCTACATACCACATCTCTCGTTCTCAAGTCTTCATTTGAACGCCCATGAAAAACGGACCAAACAGGAGGACGTACTTGGACGAATGATAATGATACGAGAACGGACCGAGAACAAACGTTTGCTTCACGCAGGCCACACACGTACCACATCTACACCCGGTCCAAGGGGGATCAATACACAGTGCGGATTAAGTAGCACTACATATCCGCTACTCTCAGCACGCAGCGAGATTCAAAACCACATCGTGTGCAAGTTTCGATTCCCTTTTACCTAAAGCGGACGAATTCCGAATCCCTCCCCGGCCTGTTGAGGGACTCCGCCAGCAGCCTCATCTCGGGGGAGGGGTCCTGACCGCTCCCGCTTCCGGCCGACAGAGCCTCCGTCAGCTAGGACGTGTTCACCAGCCGGTGCTGGAGATACCGCTGCAGCACGTTGCTCCCCAGGACGGACTTGGCGATGCCTTTCCTCTCCCCCCACCTCCGTCGTCGTCGGCGGCGGGGGTGGGTGGGTGGAGACGGAGTGACGTCAATAGTACGTGCCGGCCCCCCTCTTGGGTGACAACTGAGACGTCCAGAGGGGAGCTTGCGGCACACGCTCTCGCGAAGACGTTATAATACTTGCACGTTCAGGAGAAGGAGAAGGAAGGAGAAACGAGAAAATAGAGCTGTTGCTCTTGTCGAGAAGAGACCGTTCACGTTGTCGCTTGCTCGGGGCCAGTCGGTTGTGAGCGCATGAGCATGTGTAGAACACATTCACACACCAGAGAAAATGAGAGAGAGAGAGAGAGAGAGAGAGAGAGAGAGAGAGAGAGAGAGAGAGAGAGCGAGGGAGAGAGCGCGCGCGCGTGAGAGAGAGAGAGAGACGGCACGCTTTATCGATAATCTAAGATGCTTGCGTGAGGATTTTCTGCACTTGCTTGTACAATTATTCGTAAAGAAAGTCTGAGCTATGTAAGCGCACATCGCCGCCCAGTTGGGGAGGAAGATGGCACGGGAAAGCACGGGGCGAATTGACACCACCCCGCTCGTTGGTATTCCTCTGTCCCGCATCAAGCAACACCCCCATCGTGTCGACCAAAAGCACAACAGCTTCACCCCTTCCCTTTCTCGAAGGAAATTCTCGTTTTTAGTTTCAATTACATGGTCCAAAGGCCGGTCGCCCCGGTGGTCTACATAGGTGGTATCCTCGAAACCTTCTAGAGGTCAGGTCAGGGGTTCGAATCCCGGTGTAAGCGAGCTTTTCTTGCAAAGTGAGTTATTCTCTCGCTTCCGCTCCTGGCCTAGTGGATAGCGCTAGTTCGTGTGTACACAGAGGGAAGAGAGTGCGGAACTCTTTTCGCATTAAAATTGAAGGCAACGTACCGCAGGAGGGGAGGATATAGAGGGGTCCTTCTGTGTGACCACGGGTTGGAGTAAACGGCACCAGTGCTGTGAGCGCTGATTTGAAGAAAGACAAAAAAAAAGGGGACCGCACGTGAAGGTATTCGGTTGAGCCAACTCATGATGATCAAGAAGATTCAACCGTGCCGCCCCTCACCCATAGAGCACTCGAGAAAACAACTCTACACCACACAATCCCACCACACCAGCACCGCGTGCGGGTGACTCGCTAGTCTAGATCGAAAGAGAAAGTTCACTCCGAGTAGCCTCGACTGTGCCAACATTTCGACAGCAGTAGTATTGCCGGAAAAAAATGCGGTCGACATCAGAACTCCCTCGATTTTGGTTGCATTACTGTCTTGGGATTGTGGCGTGTACATGAGATGGGTACCTTTACTCCAACCACCTTGAAAATGTGCCAAGGAGTTCAAATCCGACCGAAACAATAAGATCGGTCTGTTGCTTTAAACTCCTATCCCATGATTTGCACGAAATCTTTCTCACTCTGCATAAAAACGTTTCGATGAAAACGACGTAGACGATTTGCGGATTTGGAAGGCTTGTTGACCATGGACGATTTGTCTCTGGCGCGTGGTGATCACTCCATGAAAAGTATGGGTGCAGCATTCTTTGGCGTCGTCGTGTTTATCACCGGTTGTTCTATTCGATGCGCTCAGGTTGGCGATAGCCTGGGCCATGTTTCACGTTCAAAGCGCTCCAGGCCCTATAAATTGCAACAATGTGAAACGCCCTCCCATTTGCGGCAGTTTCTACCCCGGTAGTCGTATCCTCAATCATTTGTTAGTGTCGAAATTCCACGTCCGCCAAACCAAGTACAACAGGGAAGAATCATATAGAAAATGAGTCCATGACAACGCGTATAATATACTCAATGCAACAAATAACACACGACAGAGAACAAAGATCAGCGTTGGCATATACACAACCCAAGGGGTAGCCTAAAACATAGCAGTACATGGACCCGGATAACCCTACTGCGAAAACCTTCAGAGGACATGATCAGACGAACCACCTGTTTTCCATTGCGGCGCAAGCGATGCAGCTCAAATCCCCCGCCCCCACCGTGTGCTTCAACTTTGGACGGATGCGGAGGGAGTGTATGCAAGTATTGGTCAAATTGTGCCACTCAAGCAGAGGGCTTCATTTGTCATGGTAATGTCGTAATCATTTTTGCTGGCGATGCCTCGCGCAGTGAACGGGCGCCTATAGCGTTTCGGCAGACAATCGATATGAGTATACGCCAATAGATAGCACTGCGAGGTAATACGCGTAGTTGGCTACAACGCGGTGGTCGTCCGTAGACTTGGTTTCAATTGTGCCGATGGTCTTCAGAAACAATTGTGACCATGTGGTTCGTCTTTCAGTGTGACGATGGTCTTCGGTTTCACTGTGGCGCCCTTAGTTTCAATTGTGACGACACTCCTTGGATTCAAATATACTGATGGTCCTCGGTTTTAATTATGTCGATGGTGCTCAGGTTCAATTGTGTTGATGGTCCTCCGCTTCAATTGTCACGATGGTCCTCAGTTTCAATCGGCGCCCTTTGGTTTGAATTGTACCGATGGTACTCGGTTTCAATTGTGAAGATGGTGCTCTGTTTCGATCTGGCGCCCTTTGTATCAACCGTGAGGATGGTCCTCAGTTTCAAATATGCCGATGGTCCTCGGTAACATTTGGGACGATTGTTCTCCGTACGTATTGTGACAATGGTCCTCGCCTTCAATGGTGATGATGGTTGTCGGTTTCAATCTGGTGCCCTTCGTTTGAATTGTAACGATGGTCCTCGGGTATAGCGGTGATGATGGCCCTCGTCTTCAAATGTGACGATGGTTCTCGCATTGAATTGTGAGGATGGTCCTCCTTTTCAATTGTGGCGATGGTTCTCATCTTCAACTGTGATGATGGTCCTCGGTTTGAATTGTGTTCATTGTCCTCGTCTTCAATTGTGACGATGTTCTTCGGATTTAATGGTGATGATGGTCCTCGGGTACAACCTGGTGCCCTTGTTTGAATTGTGACGATGGTTCTAGGTAGTAACTCCTCGTTTTCAAATGTCGCGATGGTCCCGGGTTTCTATTGTGAAGATGGTCCTCCGCGTGTGTTGTGACGATGGTTCTCGGTTTCAATCTGGTGCCCTTCGTTTCAATTGTGAAGATTGTTCTCAGGTTTAATTGTGATGATGTTCCTCGTCTTGAATTGTGACGACGGTCTTCGGTGAAAGTTGCGACGATAGTCCTCGTCTTCAATTGTTATGATGGACCTCGGTTTCAATTGTGACGATGATTCTCGGGTTGCCTTGACGGTCCTCGGTTTCGACTATGGTGATGGTCCTCGGCGTGTATTGTGACGATGGTCCTCGTCTTCGATTGTGATGATGGTTCTCGATTTCAATCTGGTGCCCTTCATTTCAATTTTGCCGATTGGCCTCTGATTAAATAGTGACGATGTCCTCGGTATCATTTGTGACGATGCTTCTCGCATGCAATTGTGAGGATGGTCCTCCTCTTCAATTGTGACGATGCCTCTCGTCTTCAATTGTGATTATGGTCGTAGGGCTCAACTGTGACGATGGCCCTTGGATACACTGGTGATGATGGTCCTCGGTTCCAATCTGGTGCGATCCGTAGGAATTGTGACAAATGCCATCGGATAAAATAGTGACGATGGCCCTCGTCTTGAATTATGACGATGGTCCTCGGTTTCAATTGTGACGATGGTTCCCGGTTTGAGTTGTGATGATG
>FN648454.1:176737-207035 GCA_000310025.1 Ectocarpus siliculosus
TGATGATCGTCGGTTTCGAATTGTGATGATGGCACTCGCCATATGCTGTGACTATGGTTCCCGTCTTCATATGTCACGATGGCTCTCGTGTTGAATTGTGATGATGGTCCTTGGTTTCAATTGTGACCATGATCCTCGGATTTAGTTGTGACAATGGTTCTCGGTTTCAACTGTGATGATGGTCGTCGTCTTCAGTTGTGACGATGGTCCTCGGTTTTTATGGTGAGGATGGTCCCCGGTTTCAATCCGGTGCCCTTGGTTTGAAGTGTGACGATGGTCCTCGAAAATATTTGTGACGATTGTCTGCGGTATTTTTTGTGACGATGGTCCTCGTCTTCAGTTGTGACCATTGTCCTCGTTTTCAACTGTCACGATACACCTCGCCTTGAATGGTGATGGTGGTCCTCGGTTTCAATGGTGACGATGGTGCTTGGCTTCAAGTGTGACGGCGGTCCTCGTCTTCAATTCTGACGGTGGTCCTCTGTTTTTATGGTGATGATGGTCCTCGGTTTGAATCTGGTGCCCTTCGCATGAATTGTAACGATGGTCCTCGGTTACAATTGTGACGATGGGCCTAGGCTTCAATTGTGACGATGGTCCTCGGCTTCAATTGTGACGATGGTTCTCGTCTTCAATTGTGATGATAGTCCTCGGTTTCAATATGGGGCCCTTCGTTTCAATTGTTACGACGGTTCTCGGTGTGAATTGTGATGATGGTCCTCGTCTTCAAATGTCACGATGGCCCTCTGAAATGGTTATGAAGGTCCTCGGTTTCGATCGTGATGATGGTTCTCGTCTTCAATTGTGATGACGGTCCTTGAGTTCAACTGTAAAGATGGTCCTTGGATATACTGGTGATAATGGTCCTCGGATTCAATCTGGTGCCCTTCGTTGGAAATATGACGATGGTCCTCGCAAATATATATGACAATGGTCCTCGTCTTGAATTGTGACGATGGTCCTCGGTTTCAATGTCGACGATGGCCCTCGGTTTCAATCTGGTGCCCTTCGTTTCAATTGTGACGATGGTCCTCGGCTTCAGTTATGACGATGGTCCTCGGGAAGAATTATGATGATGGCCCTCGTCTTGAATTGTGAGATGGTCCTCGGTTTCAATGTCGACGATGGTCATCGGTTTCAATCTGGTGCCCTTCGTTTCAATTGTGACGATGGTCCTCGGCTTCAGTTATGACGATGGTCCTTGGGAATAATTATGATGATGGCCCTCGTCTTGAATTGTGACGATGGTCCTCGGTTTCAATGTCGACGATGGTCATCGGTTTCAATCTGGTGCCCTTCGATTCAATTGTGACGATGGCCCTCGTCTTCAATTATGACGATGGTTCTCGTCTTCAATTGTGACGATGGTTCCCGGTTTGAATTTTGACGATGGTCCTAGGCTTCAAATGTGACGATGGTCCTCGTCTTCAATTGTGACGATGGTCCTCAGTTTCAATGTCGACGATGGTCCTCGGTTTCAATCTGGTGCCCTTCGATTCAATTGTGACGATGGTCCTCGGCTTCAATGATGACGATGGTCCTCGGGAATAATTGATGATGGCCCTCGTCTTGACGATGGTCCTCGGCTTCAATGATGACGATGGTCCTCGGGAATAATTGTGATAATGGCCCTCGTCTTGACGATGGTCCTCGGTTTAAATCTGGCGCCCTTCGATTCAATTGTGACGATGATTCTCGTCTTCAACTGTGATGATGGTCCTTGGGTTCAACTGTCACGATGGTTCTCGTCTTCAAATGTGACGATGGTCCTCGTCTTGAATTGTGACTGCGGTCATCGGTTTCAAACGTGATGAACGTCCTCGGTTTCAATTGTGATTATGGGTCTCTGGTTTGAATTGTGATGATGGTCCTCGTCTTCAATATCACGATTGTCCGCGGTTTCAAATGTGATGAAGGTCCTCTTCTTGAATTGTGACTGCGGTCCTCGCATTCAAATGTGATGAACGTCCTCGGTTTCAATTTTGACGATGGTTCTCGGTTTGAGTTGGGATGATGGTCCTCGTCTTCAATTGTCACGATGACCCTCGGTTTCAAATATGATGAAGGTCCTCGGTTTCAATTTTGACGGTGGTCCTCGGCTTAATTGTGACGATGGTCCTCGGCTTCAACTGTGACGATTGTTCTCGGTCTGAATTATGAAGATGGTCCTCGTCTTCAATGATGGCCCCTCTGTTGAAATGGTGATGATGGTCCTCGGTTTCAACCTGGTGCCCTTCGTTTTAATTGTGACTATGGTCCTAGGGTATAATTGTGATGGCCGCTCTCGTCTTGAACTGTGACGATGGTCCGCGGTTATAATCGTGGCGATGGTTCTCATCTTCAATTGTGATGATGGTCCTACAAGCTGGTTCACGCAAGAAAAAAAAATGTTCCCCGCAAATCCTTCGTTCGGGTTTTTGAGATAGGTCACCAAAGGATGCACAGTTGTCCCCGAGGTAGTTCCCAAACTTTTCACGAGTGGGGCTTTTCGATTTTGTGTTATTTGCACGGAATACCCGGGGTCCTGCACGTTTCTGGGACAGAAAGGCTGTGCTGGACCCTGAATATTCGGCGAATAATTTGTTTCTAGAAAAACCCCATTCCTAAAGTTTGGTAACTACGTACCTTGGGGACATGTGTGCAATTTTGGTGACCTATCTCAAAAAACCCGAACGAAGTTTTTTGTTTTTGTACCAAGAACCTGAAGCTTCCTCTGCGAACCCCTTATTTACTTGGATTTGGACTAAAATGAGCTTTTTGACACAGCTTTACGACCGTTCTACCTCAGTCTCGCCCCTTGGGTAACGAAACTTTGTACAATCCTTCAACACCCTACACCGGAGCCGACCGAATCTGATTTTTATTTGAGATACATATACCGGCTTCCGGGGTCGTATCCGTTAGACCCCAGTATGCCGGTACGAGCGGGAGAACTTCGTGAATAGTGTTCAAGAATGTTGTTTCAGATTTGTAGCATCAATGCCTGTCGAGCTGCCAAATTTGGGGACGATCCAAGCTTTCCTCAAATATATACGACGGAAACCGTTTTGCTTTCTGGGCGGTTGCTCCGTACAACCGGTGGCCATCTGACGACGCCGAAGAGCCATCACACCGGAAATCCCACCTTTTGGGGTGTAACTCGCTGCAACGGTGGCCGTTTTCACTTCTGCTTTTATTGTTGGGTTGCAAGAGCTGGAAGGTCATTTGGCGTTGAACTCCGGTCGAAGAACGTCGTGTTGCATCAGTATTTTGAGCTCTTGATTCTCGAACAGCATGAAGGCCTTTGATTGGCCAAGACACAGTATTGCGCCCGACCACCGTAGAAAGGTGTTGTCAGTCCAGGTATGCCACTCTCTTAGGCTAAGCGTGGGGATCACTGTGGTATATGAAATGTGTTGATTGGTGAGTAATTGCGTTCGTTATCAGTTGGGGAACAAATTTTGGGTTTCTTGCGTGAACCAGCTTGTAGGATTCAACTGTGACGATGGTCCTTGGATATACTGGTGATGATGGTCCTCGTTTTCAATCTGGTGCCCTTCGTTGGAATTGTGGCGATGGTCCACAGGTATAATTCGGACTGGTCCTCGCCATGAGAGGCGGGCTCGGGAGTCGGGGCCATGACGGGCTCAGCATCGGCGCCCTCGCCAGCCTTTCGGTGACGGCTGCCGCGGTCGGCTCCGGTAGAGGCGTGTTATGGATCAACAGCATATCAGAGAAGGACGACATGCACATTCATCAAGGGCAGAAAGGAGCCATCCGTGTGATCCCCGACATACGGTGACGTCACGCGAGCTTGCCAGATACCCACGTATCAGATACCCGCGTATCAGGGCGACATGAGAGGCGGCGGCCTCCATTGAAGGTTTTGCATTACACTGTTCTTTCATGCGTGTGCGCCGGAGTATACACCGATAAGATATACCGCGAAACGCCTACATGCCGCATAGATAGTATATTCGCATCTCAATGTTCGCGTGCGATGTCTGGGCCATACTCAAAACCCTTCAATGTACGTAGTAGATGGGCGTTATAAAATGTCCTCACGTTGAGCGAAGCGCTCGAAGCTTGAGCAAGGACTGCTCCAGGAAGGCTCCCTGGGGAGTGAAGTGACAAGGGGGGACGTCATGCGAGATAATAGCCGACGGAGGTCGTAACATTGAATCGATAGGCGAAAGAAAGGACGGAAGTCGTATTAAAAGTTCACCATTTATCCTGGTCGATTCACTCTGACTACGACCATCGCCCGTTCTTTTCTCGCATGCCGTTGCCCCTCCCCCCCCAGGAGCCTTCCCGGTGCCTTCGTGGACCACGTTTCGACCACGTCACCGAATGTCGGTGGAAGTCTACAGCGCCTATTTACTACATTGATGGGTAGTTCAGAGCGGCATAGACGTCGGGCAGTGTAAGGGCTGCTCACGTTCTGCGCCTGATCAGGGCGACCTGCATACTGCACACTCTTGTCGGCCACAGGAGGCGGAAGCCCCTCAAACTCGGGGAGGGGTGACGATCTGCGATTCTCCACCGAACCATGCCTGAGACACCGCGAGATTTCCAGTGTAGCTCGAGATCAGCATTTCAGGCCATGTCGTGCAAGGTGTGGAGGAGTCGATTGAAACTTCTACGGATATTGGTCATGATAAGCTAGAGCTTCAGAATGTGTTTTGTGCGTAAATGCTTTTGGAACGACCAGAGAAAAAAACACAAATTACCCGACGCGGGGAAAAGAAATATTGCTGCATCATACCTGGTCTCACGTGAATCGACCCGATGAGCGCCCTTCACAGCAATGCTACCGGCCGGGTGGCACCCGCGCCTCCGTTTCCGTGCCAGGAACACGTTCGTCCCGGGCGGGCACCTATGTTCCCACTCCATTGGCAACCACGATCGGTCGAGGCGGGGACCCGCTTGCTGGTGAAAACCCAGCCAGCTCGCGGCCATCTGAAACCAATGAACGCGAGCTGACTGGCTTTTCACCAGCAAGCGAGTCTCCATACCGCCGGATCCTGCGCACCGATAAAATGGGAAGACAGATACCCACCCGTCTCCAGGAACGACAATAGTGGGCGTGCTCCGGCCACGTTGCCCCTCTGGCATATGATTTCATCCTCATGTTATGTAACTTTTCACTTTGATCGCATCGCCCAATCCGTACAGAATCTACATTCGCACTCAGCCCGAGATCCCAGAGTATCCTTGTCACCGTACCCCTGCCCAAAAATGATCCCAGGAACACGACGGTAATATGTACGCCTTGTGCAATCCCTACCTCCATGCACAGCGTGCACAGGCCGACGAAACGAAAGGAAAAAAAACATGCACTCACGCGCCATGCGCGTGGAAGACGGTGTTGGTCAAGACAGGCCGGCGACATGCGTCAAAATTTCCCTTTGCCAAACCATGTATCTAGCGCGTACGTAGCGGGGTCAACCTACCAACGACCGTCCGGAACGGTACGAGACCACACGTGCGGCAGTACGTCTTAGTGCTACTACTGGAGTTTAGCACGTCGGACATTCATCATTCCCCCGTCGCTGTGCTGGACACAGAACTCCGCATTCTTGCTGCCGTTTTTTCCATACGACCGCCGCTTCGTGCAACCTGGATGGTCGCACCTCTTGCTCACAACATCGACCATGCCCTGTTGCACGTGCTGCCGGTAGACCTCCGCCATCTTGCTGCCGTCTTTTCCAAACGACGGACGTTTCGTGCAACCTGAATGGCAGCACCTTTTATTATCAACATCGACCATTCCCTGTTGCGCGTGCCGGGCACAGAACTCCGCCGTCTTGCTGTCGTCTTTGCCATATGAAGACAACTTCATGCACTCTGGATGGCCGCACCGCTTGCGGACAACATTGACCATGTCCTGATGTGCGTGCTGGACGCAGAACTCCACCTTCTTGCTGCCGTCTTTTCCATACGACGGATTCTTCGTGCACTCTGGATGACTGCACCTCTTCTGTTGAACACTGACCATGTCCTGATGTGCGTGCTGGGCACAGAACTCCGCCTTCTTGATGCTGTCTTTTCCATATTAAGGCTCCTTCATGCAACCTGGATGGCCGCACCTCTTCCTGACAACATTGACCATGCCCTACTGCACGTGTTGAAAGCAAAACTCCGCCTTGTTGCTGCCGCATTTTCCATACGAAGGCTTCTTCGTGCAACCTGGATGGCCGCACCTCTTCCTGGCAACATTGACCATGCCCTGCTGCACGTGTTGAAAGCAAAAATCCGCCTTCTTGCCGCCGCATTTTCCATACGAAGGCCTCTTCGTGCAACCTGGATGGCCGCGCCTCTTCCTGACGACATCGACCATGCCCTGTAGCCCGTGCTGGACACAGAACTCCGCCTTCTTGCCGCCGTCTTTGCCATACGAAGACAACTTCGTGCAACCTGGATGGCCGCACCTCTTGCTGACGACATCAACCATGCCCTGTAGCGCGTGCCGGACACAGAACTCCGCCTTCTTGCCGCCGCATTTTCCATACGAAGGCTTCTTCATGCAACCTGGGTGGTCGCACCTCTTCCTGGCAACACTGACAATGCCCTGTAGCGCGTGCTGGGCACAAAACTCCACTTTCTTACTGCCGGCTTTGCCATATGAAGACAACTTCATGCAACCTGGATGGCCGCACCTCTTGCTGACGACATCGACCATGCGCTGTAGCGCGTGCTGGACACAGAACTCCGCCTTCTTGCTGCCGTCATTTCCATACGACGGCCGCTTCGTGCAACCTGGATGGCCGCACCTCTTGCTGACGACATCGACCATGCCCTGTAGCGCGTGCTGGGCACAGAACTCCGCCTTCTTGCTGCCGCATTTTCCATATGCAGGCTTCTTCATGCAACCTGGATGGTCGCACCTCTTCCTGGCAACATCGACCATGCCCTGTAGCGCGTCCTGGGCACAGAACTCCGCCTTCTCGCCGCCGCATTTTCCATACGAAGGCCTCTTCGTGCAACCTGGATGGCCGCACCTCTTGCTGACGGCATCGACCATGCCCTGTAGCGCGTGCTGGACACAGAACTCCACCTTCTTGCCGCCGTCTTTGCCATACGAAGACAACTTCGTGCAACCTGGATGGCCGCACCTCTTGCTGACGACATCAAACATGCCCTGTAGCGCGTGCCGGACACAGAACTCCGCCTTCTTGCCGCCGTCTTTGCCATACGAAGGCTTCTTCATGCAACCTGGGTGGTCGCACCTCTACCTGGCAACACTGACCATGCCCTGTAGCGCGTGCCGGACACAGAACTCCGCCTTCTTGCCGCCGCATTTTCCATACGAAGGCTTCTTCATGCAACCTGGGTGGTCGCACCTCTACCTGGCAACACTGACCATGCCCTGTAGCGCGTGCCGGGCACAGAACTCCACTTTCTTACTGCCGGCTTTGCCATATGAAGACAACTTCATGCAACCTGGATGGCCGCACCTCTTGCTGACGACATCGACCATGCGCTGTAGCGCGAGCTGGACACAGAACTCCGCCCTCTTGCTGCCGCATTTTCCATACGAAGGCTTCTTCATGCAACCTGGATGGTCGCACCTCTTCCTGGCAACACTGACCATGCCCTGTAGCGCGTGCTGGGCACAGAGCTCCGCCTTCTTGCTGCCGTCATTGCCATACGAAGGCCTCTTCGTGCAACCTGGATGGCCGCACCTCTTGCTGACGACATCGACCATCCCTGTAGCACGTCCAGGACACAGAACTCCGCCTTCTTGCCGCCGTCTTTGCCATATGAAGACAACTTCATGCAACCTGGATGGCCGCACCTCTTCCTGACGACATCAACCATGCCCTGTAGCGCGCGCTGGACACAGAACTCCGCCTTCTTGCTGCCGTCATTTCCATACGAAGGCTTCTTCGTGCAACCTGTGTGGCCGAACTTCTTGTCTCTCACGTTTGTCATCCCTGGTTTCTTGTGCTGGGAGCAGAACTGCGCATTCTTGCTATGGGCTTGGCCGTACGATGCGTGTGTTGTACAGCCGTGCTCCTTGCAGCATCGCCGTCGCCGGCCTTGATGTCTGGCGGTCGTACGCCATGACTGTTGAAAAGCACGGTGCCAAACGCGATTGAGCAGAAACCACATTCCAGAGTGCAAAACAGGTCAGCATCTCAGCAACGAGGAGAGCGACATCGGGGAGAAATCTGAGACAAATTAATTAACTCACACGACACCGCCTAAAGACCTCCTTACCTCCATTCTAGATTGTTCAAAATGTATGTGCTTGTTGCCGGGGTAGAAGCAGCCATCGATATTCCACCACCAATACCATGTGCCCTCTGCTTTTCGACACGTCCATGCTCTTGTTCCTCAACTTCATGGAAGGAAATTCCGAGGTGAAATTAGTTGGTTGCCTCTCACTCGGCGCCATCGACAAAGCCATTGACTGAACATGTTCGTCGTCAGCTACTCTTAGTGTGCTGCGCAGTCGTTCGCCTTTCACACTACCTCCGACTATTTGGTTTCTAACCGAAGGTTTCCACCTTTCATCGTATATTGGAAAGACAGTATGATGAGTTCGGGAGGCCTTGCTTCCCATATTCAACTCCACTCGTAACACACCTGTGTGGCTTCTCGGCTACCATCAGTGAGAAAGCGCGTCGCAAAGTCGGCGGCGAGCATTCCCGCTACCGTTCCTCAGACATCCTCAAAACCCAATATTTCCAGAGCAGTTGTACGGATAGTCGGAAGCAGGTCAACCTACACGAGTGTAGACTTGCTAGAGTTGCGATGACAATTTCCTCTCAGCGTCTAGATATTTAGCACTTTCGCCGGTGCTCGATTCCGCCAGCTGTGCACTACTGATAAGGTGCGCGAGAGCAATCATCCCGAACCGGCACCACCCACCAGCTGGTCGGAAAGCAGGAGCGACTGACGCGGCAAACCAGCACGAGCAACGCATGCACTGATCAACCGATAATCATGAAATATTCGCGATTAAACGCGAGAGGAATAAGCCTTCCACATTACTCACCGCCGTGTGTGCTGCCGCCGTCCCACCGCCCATTGTTTCTGGTAGGGAGGTATTCCGTTGGCGCTTGGATGACGCTGTTGCGGGGCTGACATCCAAACACCATACATCTCGAGGCGTCAAGATACAAACACCGTGGAGGGGGTAGAACGGCATGAGATTTTATAAACAAATCCAATCGACTTAGAACGCCATGGGTAAGGACATTGGGCAAAGTCGACCGAATTTCCATTCACTTCAAAAACGTGTAAACAGAACTGCCCGTGTACGTGATGGATTCAGTACAGGAAATATTCTGTTCACCGCGATGGTCCCAGTCGAATAGACCTCCCAGCTGCCACGTAGAACGTCCGGAATGTACAGGAGGCAACCGAAGCTAGAGAGAGGCCGTGACATGATGCGGCGATCGACATGAATGATTCAACGATGTTGAGATTGCCAATTACCATACCCAGGGGTGGACCATGGGTCAGCCTGAAGCGTCGATGGTTATTTTTCCCCGCCGGGACAGAGAGGGGGACAAAACGTCTACCAGCAGTTGGCGTTTGGGAAGGGGGAGATTGCCTTCATTAGCCCTAGTCTTCTGAGGGAACGGGGGAAGGATTGACATTGGCCTCCGGGAAAAAATAGGTAAACGATACAGCAGGATCAACATGGTCAAAACTCGCCTCCCCCGGATACGCGCTTGTAATCAGCGTTAACTAAGACTAACGTATTGGTCGACGCCCATTTCCCCCCTCCGCTTCATACAAGCCCGGGTGTATCCCCTGCCGCTGCTAGTTTTGTCTGCAAATGGCAACCAAACTCTCTAAAATATTCCCTGCTCTGCGGAAAAAATATACTACCCTTCAATCCAATTCTTCCCAGAAATCGCCTTCTGTTCCAGGACATCAATACACGAATCTTCCAGCTCCAACGAAATGATGGCAACCGAAACCCGAGACACACTCCGTATTCGAGCACAGCATGGATGACACACCAACAAAAGTATAACATGCGGGTAGATGTTCGCAAAAAGACAGAAAGAAAGCGGGGGAGACGCACGAGTACAAAATGAATCATCATGAAAAGGGATGCGTGGAAATGGCTGAGGTGGTAGACGTATCCGTGACTGCCACGTTTTGGCAGTGATATTTGTCAAACGTCATAACCAAGAAAATGTGCAACAGACACTACTGCAGGAACAAAGGCCTACTGAACCCAAGCAAGTCACCTACAATTTCCTATTTTGAATGTTGTGTGCGTGATCTGTCTCAATCGGCATGTCAATCACAATGCCGTACGAGAGGAGCGTGTGTCGGATTCCGGTTGCCACCATGTTTTTGGGAGCTGGATTACTCGCGTGTTGGGGTCGTATGGTTAGAGCAGAAGTTGATTTCTGGGGAGAAAAAGACAGATGTAAGGGTTATATTTTCCGTCGTCTCTCAGGGCAGGGAGTAGCTGAGACACTCAGGGTACCATCGTCAACAAAATATCTGCGGCACGGCATGTACCCCGGGCTTTTGTTGATATGGCAGAGAGGACACGGGCGTCGACCAACAATCTAGGCGCTTTCGCGCTGACAATGTAGTACCCGGGTGAGTCACGATTCACCAGGGTTACTCGGTGGTGTCGTGTATTCTGAACAACACACCTTCCGAACATCTGTGAGGTTTTGAGTCACGGAATACAAAACTCCGCAACAAACGCGAGCCGTTCGTTTGCCTGTTTCTTGCAAGTGTGCAAGTGTTATCGGTCGTGGACCGTGTACGGGCTGACTGATCAGCTAATAAATGTGAGCTGTCGCGGGACGAAAATCCCTTCAGCCTCTCGATGAAATACGAACGCTAGAGCGCCATCTATCCTGCGGACTCCCATGACGAGGTGTGCGACACATAGCATGTATCACAGAATATATCACACAATGAGGGGTACGAGCACTACCGTTGCGAGATGCCATAACGCGTATTTCGTCTCGTGTTCCGAGATGTCGGCAGCTTGCTGCCGCCTGAGAGAGATTCGTGGCCTCCATGTGATTTCATCTCACCGTAGGTACTGCAGACTCGACGCAAGACGGGTGTGGCCCCCTTTCAACCCTCGACATGGCTGTGCTTGCCGTGTATCGTGGTGGCGAAAACGACACTGCGGGGACCAATCAGCGGGGCAGCAGATCTTGGGTACAAGATACCGGGAAACAGATTGTTACCGAATAAAGCCAAAAGAGAACTTCAACCCTTTACGATCAAAATTTCTCGCGGTTGATTCCTGCATCCCGTGCGATAGCTACACTCCAATTCCTCTATCTCGCACTACTGATTTTCACCTTTGAGTGTGGTTGGGTTGCCCGCTGCTGGCTGTCCAGACGCTGTACCGGCAGAGGGCCTTGGCCATACTCCCGAGCTTGCGCTTGCCCGGCCTTGCCTGGAGTGAGTCATCCACACACTGTAAGGACTGGGTCTCGTTCATGTCGCAGAGCACAATCTCAAATAGCCGAGCCTGGGGCTACACATAGGATTGATTCAACCGACATGAACACCGTGAAAAACTCCAGTCATCTGCAGCATCTGACCACACCAAAGATGGAAATACTACATGCTAAGGAGAAATAAAGCTCGGATACTCAGATTATCCCCAGAGAGGCCACCCCGCAATGTAACCAAGCAAACGAGGGGGACTTTGCCATGACATGCATCGGCTTGAACGCAATGGATTCACCCTGTGCACAACGTTGGCCATGATTGTGTCGAGAAGAGCAGCCACCTCCAATGTGGGTTGATCTGTCGATGTTACAATCTATACCGAGGGTCGATAGTTGAGCAAACTTCACGCGCTCTCCACGGCTCCAATGTGGGTTGATCTGTCGATGTTACAATCTTTACCGAGGGTCGATAGTTGAGCAAACCTCACGCGCTCTCCACGGCTCGCAGTTTGGGGCGACATCAAATGCGTCTTGCCAAAGCAAAGTACCTCTGATGTCAGCACTAGCCTCACCCTCTCTTCTTCGTGCAACATGAAACGGATTGCAACAAGCAAGGCACGATAATTCCGAATGTAGTGGAGGTTTCGAAAAGAGCTAAAGTAGGTGACACGAAAGAACCAGCTGCTTGCAGATAGCACAGGCTGTGATTCATCACCAAGACCACCGTCCTCCCTACTCTCTCGGTTGCTTCCCCGCCTACTTCCCACCTGAAACCTGTCTGCCGCTGCTGCCGCCACCGGGCCTTCTCTTGAACGAGGTGAATTCACAGCAGACATAAATGGTGGTGCAAGCGCGCCGTTAGCTTGTACCAACTTTGTGATCTCCCGGACAACTGTTAGTGACAGTTTTCATTTCAGGTCCGCCCATCCCCAAAACACACGTGAGATAGTTCTTATGCTAAAAAGGAACGACTGTCTGCAACCTCGGAAGTGATCGCATAGGTGTGTGCACGACACAATGAATTCGGTGTTGGGCGGCGCGAAAAACGCAGGAGGGTATCCTATGGTGTGGGCGGGCGTGTGCATGCGTGAATATAGATGGCAGGAAAGCGACTGGAGCCCATTTCACGGACTAGGCACCAAACTACAAGCCAATACTTGTGCCCAACAGGTAGTGATTTCCCCGTGCTGCAACAAATGCTTCTTGCTCAATCCATACTCACTGTGCCGAGACGCAGGGCGTGTCTACCGAACTTCTTGTCGTGACGCATGCATCCCCCCGAAACAGAGAGAGGCGTCGATCTTAATCTGGCTTGCCCAAGACGTGTATGTTACATATCCATGATTAGAGGGAGAGAGGGAGACGGATTACGGGGCAGGGACATGCCAGTGGAAAAGAGGCGAGACGGTGTGACCTATACTATTGAAATGCTGTAAGCAAACTGTGCAGGCGAGGAGAGTAGCGGCAGGGTCATACACATGTGTGTGTGGATTGGTTGCGGTGGATTGTTGCTTCACGCAAAGGGAGACAGATCATCATGCATGCGTTAGACACACGTATAGAGAGGAGGCTGATCTCTTCACCCGCTGAAAACAAGGAGATAAATGAGAGACGTTCATGTTATTAGGTATAGAAACGTTTTTTCAATGCCGCTCTTGTTTGTATGTTCTGATGTGTTACTCGTGCCGAGGTGCAACAACACTAGAAAAAGCAGGTAGAGTAGGGAACTGAACTGAGGTGAGAGCACACACACCCTGCCATACACACCAACCACTGTATGTCCAGCTCTGCTGCTGTGCTGCTCTACACTTCTGTATATTGTGAGAATTAGGGTGTGTCCAGTATACGATATGATCCTTCCCTGCGCACCTCAACACCACGCACTGTTGTTTGAAAAAGCAGAGCTCCTTCTTTTGGCCCAGAGACCCGTGCGGATACGCAACACCTTGCTGCAGGAATACACCTTTTGCAGGATGAAGGGAAAAAACAAATGTACTCCTCCCGGATGGAGTTGCAATGATCCACGGAGCGCGAAGACCGACCTTTCCCTTCATCCCAGGAGGAAAACAAATGCCCTAAACATCGGCTAGTTCCAACGCGATGCTGGGGCCCGAGTTTGATATCCGGGGGCCTTCTTTTCGACCCATCAAATACCAATATATTGACGACCTGTTGGCTTCTGAGGCGGAAGAAAAATAGGACACTCTTCGTTGCACCGGTTTGGTCGTGCTCCGACAGCGTATGGCCGTTCTACACAGGCGTCTCTGCCCAAAATTCGTAGGACCTAACCCCGCGTGTTGATCAAGGGAAGGGGAAATGCCAAAAAGCGGAGAACTGCCGCCCGCGATTCAAAGCAGGAGAAGAAACAAAAGTAACAGCCAGGGCGTGTCCTCAGCTACACACTCAACACTATGGGACGCACAGACCCGAGGCTAGATTTCAACAACAATAGGGGCCGAGCCTATGCGACCTGCGTGTAGTGGGCATAGTCGTACGCCATGCGTAGCCTGGCGGGTTGGTTCTTGATGTTGCGTGGTTCTACCTGACTGCTCTAAACGGTAGAGTGACGAGATCTCAGGTACACAATCTAAACACACCGTCGCATACCGAGAGCACACCAACCATTGAGAGCAACCTTCGAGGTCGTGAGGGTCTACTGCTGTGCGTTCCCAGGATGGTTGCCCGGGATCGGGTCAGGCTGCGTGTTTGCGCCGCGCTACTGAATGTCTTCGCGAAGCCGTCTGCCATGCCTGCTGTTGATGCTGTTGTGTCCTTTTCGTGAAATTCGACACCCATATATGTCTTTCGGTGGTGCATGGGAAATAATTAACATTGCTTTCAGTCCGCGGGGAATTTGGCAGGCTTGGAACGATTGAGTGTAGCGGGTATGATGTGAGCCTGCCGCATTTGTTCATGTCAACGCCGCTACTGGCGTTCTTCCGCGGCGTGATATGCTCGCCGCCAGATATATGCATGCCTATTTCCCGATGTGCGTCCGCGCACGGCGGGAAGACTTTTGGTGCTTCGTGAGGTGCGTGACATCAACGGAAAAGCAACCGCCGCGTGAAAATGTGCAAAAATTTGAACGGGAGCTGCACACACCCTCGTCCCGCCCGTCGCACACCTGTCCCTGATGAACCTACCTGTACACTACAAATATTTCACGCTGCCGTTTTTGGGCCTTCGCACATCAGCATCGCAGATAGATAGACTACTCGAGTCAGCCACCCCGCGGCTCATTACCTATTCCGCTACCATCTAGTAGTAGCCTACGGCAGAGCACCCTGCCCGTAGCCATCACGCGCACTCTGTCGATCTGCACGACGAAAAACGCTAAGCTAAAAACTAGGTCGATATAGTTGGAGCATGGCGCGCGAGTACACCAAGCATTCAAGATCGATTGCGAACCAGTCAGTCAAGGGCATACCTGTCTCTCACGCCCGGCGGGTTGTTTCTGACTCCAAGGCTGCTGCTGCAGCTACGGCCGTCGCTGCTGCTTCGATTTTTGCTGCTGGTGATGATGCGGCGGCCGCTGTTGCGGTCCCAGAGATGATAAAAACGTTGGTGAAAATTGTATTTGTCGTTTGCGGAACGGGTCGTCTTCGTTTACAGCAGTACTTGTGACAAGTTAACCTCCGCCCCCCTGGTTAGGGGTAATTTGTTCCACGAACGCCCCCCCCCCCCTGGATTATGGGCACCTAAACGTATACCGTACGTTTAGTCTAGACTGCACCCCATGGCACAGCAGCAGTTTAACTCTGCTGTTTTCCAGATGAACGGCGGTACAGCAATACACAGTTTCGGACTGGGGCTCCAAATTTGCTGAGATAAGGAAACATATTTTGAGATAGGAAAGTTTCCTGCAAAATTCCTGCAGACGAATATCTTCCGATTTAAGGCGGCTTCATGTGATTGGCTGTGGGACGACAGTCACCCAACGAACTTCCCCTGTTCGCAGGTACTGCTGTTTTTAGTGGTGCGCTGCGTGACAGCTGCACCCTGATCACAGCGCTCCCACTGCTGTTGAGTGTGCGTGCATACATGCGTGTGCGTGTCTGTGTTGCCCCGTCAACCCCAGCACACGAACTCGCACCAGTACAGCGACAGTCCTGTACGAAGTGCTGTGTATCGCATTTCAAGCATTGGTGAGAGGGTGTTTCTTGGGGGGCGGGGGCACATCGAAGTCAAACACGCAGTAGAAGCAGAGAATACGCTTGCGGCGCGTCACCAGAAGGCAACTGCGTGCTCTTCCTCCTCTCTGCCCTTTGCTGGCGGTGCTGCCACCTCCACTACGTCATCGGTTACCGCTGTTCGTTCCGGCGCTCTTCTTCCCCCTTGCCTCAACCTGTGTGTGACGGGCGCGTGTTGCTGACCTAAAGCCGCGCAACAACCAAACCCAACTTGGTTTTCTCACCGTGCAGCCTCCCCCTTTTTGTGTTGGTGGCGCGCCAACTCCAGGGCCTTTGCGCTGGGCGCTGGGTTTTATTTGGGCGGCCGCTGGACATGTTTTTGCAGACTGTGTGTGTGCGTGTGGGTGGTGCCTGATGATGTGTTGTGTGTGGTGCCTGATGTGTTGTTTCGAACAATGTTGCTTAATTCGAAAAGTTGGCAAAATTTTCCACAAAACGAGCCTCCCTCCGCTGTTTAATCTGATTTTTTTTCCTTATCTTGGGTTCTGGCGAGACTGTCATGAACGATCCTCAGAACGATGGCTAAATTCAAAATATATTTCCTTTTTTCAGCTTTCTTTTGGATCCGAAACTCTCTAATAGCTCACAAACAAAACAAAAACTTTAGTCGGCTACTCCAAAACGCCTAATGTGCAGGTCCAAGCCTACTTGCTGTTGTTCATGGCCCGCCACAGCAGAGGCGAGTAAGTCAAGGCACGACAGTGCAAACCCCACCCTCCTATGTGACCCCGGTTAGGTCGCCTAGCTACAGTAGAAGGGGAGGATGGGGGCCAGAGGGGCAGACGACAGTGTCCAATGATGGGAGGAAAAAACTAAAAGTACTCCACTCTACTACTGTAGGTAGACAACTACTACTGCTGCAGACAAACGAGTGCAAACCCTCCTGCAGTTCGACACTTCCGGGCAGCTACACAGGATTACGACTCACCAAGGAAGGAGAAGAAGAAGGCGCGTCAGCAGGAGGATCCCGACTGCTCGTCCTCGATCTGCCGGAGACTATAGCGGTATCACGGAGGTACCACAGCGTGTGGGAGAGATGGCTTGTTTCGCTCGTCTGTGAAGAGGGTAGGGTAGCTCATGCACTGAAGGAACTGTGAATGCCACACCAAACAAACCGGTCTTAGAGCAAATGTTCTCTCTTGCGGCGGCTGTGTTCTCCGGCTGAGGTGCTTTGGCGAAGTTCCCTCCCGACAAGGCTGCGGGGAAGGGTTAAAGGTCGAGGGAGAGAGCTGGCAGGCAGAGACTGAGCTGAGAAGAGGCAGGATGGGAAACGCCTTTTCTCATTTGTTGGATGCTTGCACGAACAGTTCCTCGTGCGCCAGGTGGATCCCATGAGGAGGTGCGAGGTGCACGCACTAATGTATTTACCGTGTCCACCCATAGGCCCTAGATGGAACGGAACTCACGCTTCGGTGATGGGCTGGACATTGGTCTGGTGAACTATGGTACTGTAGACTGCAGTATCCTATTTTCTGCGCGCCTGTGGACAATTGACTCCCTCGGAGAGGATGGTGTCCATTAGCTTTAGTTCCGCGGCCTACTCTGCAAAGACCGAGTCATAAACATACCAACACACTTCCGAGGGCTTGGAGAGCATGCCGAGGGGACCTCCTTCCTTGTCTTTGGCCCGGAGCGAGGGGGAAGTTACACTGTAGTTCTCCTTGGAGAATATCTGTCACACAGCAGTAGACTACAGTCTAGCGAGCCATGCAAATGACGTGAAAGATATTTTTATTCGTACTTTTTAAGATTGACATTTCAGGAAGTTTTGACGTGAAGAGGTTGCGCCGCTTTTTTGGGGGCAAACTCTGACGGCGAAATTTTTGTGAGGAAGCGTCAAAATTAAATTTCACCCAAACTTAAACCGACGCGAAAAGATTGACGCTTCAAACATCGCCAGACTGTGGCTCACACACGCTTGCTCTGCTGCGGTCTGCTGTGCGCGGTCAGCAGCGAACACATTGGCCATGCCTATACTAATTGCTCCTAGCGGTCCTGCACCCACGCGTCTCGGCAGTTCTCACGGCGGCCAAGTGGCCAGACGCGCGTGTTCGGCGCGCGCGTTCAGTAGATGCGCCGTCGCGATTGCGCACGGGCTTTCAGCAGCAAAAAGGGGCATAGGCAGAGGAGTGATTGGGGGAGTCTCGCCCTCGAAGGGAGCACATGGAGAGGAGTAAGGGAGGGTACACGGACTTTGCCAGTCAGTATGTGCATTTCGCCCGCCCCCTCACGGGGTTCGGTGCTCTGCTGCCGCAGTGACATCGGTATATACACAGCAGCAGTGCAGCGAGCAGCTGCCTTACTCATCAGCAACGAACGGCAGTTTGACGCCTGGGAAGTCGCAGTTTGACGCCTGGGAAAAGTCGCCGCGGCAAAGGAGGGAAGGTCGGCGGGATGAGGCGAAGGGGTACACCTAGTCTCCTGGGAGCCTGGGGGTGTGAGTCTTCGCTTCGGAATGTCGACCCTGGGTGGCAGCCCGAACCAACCTTGAACTCTACCTCCACCATTTTTTTTTTTTCACCTCTCACGTGTCAACGGGCACACGCGGTGCGAATTTTTTCCCGTCAAAACCCTCAACCGTCACTTTATGTTGGCGTCAATCCTCAAAGGTCAAAATTCCGCGTCAATCCATAGTGGATACCCTATAATGTGTTGCCGTGTCCTTGGACATTGCCTGCCAAGCTATCTGGGTTTTGTCGTCTCGGGACTTCTCCCTCGCTGGCTCTCTCTCTCTCTCGCTGCCGAAGGACTCCAGCTGGTGGATCGGCGGGGGCATCTGCACTCGCTGGTGGTTCCGCCATTGTTTCATCTCACTTGTGAGGGGAGGAAACATTCCGTCAGAGTGCTTCGGCCATCCTCTCTGCACCTATGTACCTCTGTTTATGTAGTGATCCGTCTCCATAACGAGGATCATGAAATGTAAGTGATGAGTTTGGGTAAGGGCTCTTGCGCCGGTCTGTGGTCCCGCCGTTCCGCCGCGGACCGCGTAGCTGCTGCTACTTCCCCCCTGTACGTGTGAGCTTCCTCGAGGGCCGATGCCTCGTGTAGTTGCACCCAGTGCTCTGGTTGCAGGAGCAAGTTATGGAGCTTTAGCAGGTCCAAGATGTGAAGCACCATCAACAACTGCTTCGCGTCCATTCGAAGAAGGCGTCAGCAGTCCCTGCACCTGGAGTGCGCGCCTGTCGTTCTGGCACATCGAGGATGGAGAGCTGGCCTTGGTGACCATGCACCCAAGCTCGTAGGAAAGCTCGACCCGTGGCATCTCTTTGCAGCTCTTGCCCGAGGAGAAGAAGAGGTACCCTAGATCGAGAGCGTGGGCGGGGCGCCCACGGCATCAGGAACGAAGCACCAAAGTTCTTGCATAGGTGCCGCTGGGGCCAAAGCACCACCGTCCCAAGGTCCGGGACCGGCTGTGGCGGACTCGCGGGCTGAGCCGGAGCCGCAGCCGGAGTGGTCGCCACAAGAGGCGGGGGCGAGGCGGTGGACAACCATGCTTTCACGAACTTTGCCACGAACCTGCAGTACGTAGACCGCCCGGGAGGGTTAAGGAAGCGAAAAGGAGTTGTGCTCTCTGTCGCTTTCAGTAAAAGCCAGATATTTCGATACAATCGGAGGTTCATCATTGGTTCCAAATTTGGATCCATCGTGTTTTTCCAACTGGACCAGACGTGACGATCCAGGCCCCTTCTATCTACCCCTCGCAGCACCTCCTAAATGTTTGTGTTCACCGATCGCTTCTCAGCCGCCGGGTCGACATGCGTGCCACGTCTGACGCAAAACATGATAGGTTTGAAAGGCGCTGGGAACATCTTTGTCAATGACACAAGCACATTTCGTCTGACAATGTCCGGGTTGCCTCAAACGCATCTTCTCCCAACAACCACTGAAAAATACGTATATTTCTCCAATGATTCCGCCTTCATCTACAAACTACTTCACGTGCAATATATAGGACGAGCACCCCACCCCAACGGAAATGTGTTGAGCACTTGAATCATACATTGGCACCAATGCAGTCTGTGATTGTCAACGAATGACAAGCGATTTGATTTCGAACCTGCCCCACGCTGAATTGGCCTCCAAACACTTCGGCCAGCGGTGCTAGTTGACTTGGGCCAAACTCACATCAACAGACTTCCCCATCTCCAAACCATGTTTTCTATATACTCACAAGATGTCGTCGTCGCGTGACATCAGACTTGATTTTAGAGTACACCAAAATGTGGCGTTTGTTTGTTTTCAGGCCACACATTGCGACAGCATGTGCTGCGACGGAATGCCAAGCGTTGTGTCCATCACATGTCTGACGAAGTTTGGTGCTGCTACAACGACGTGTACTGAGAGAAGGTTTACGTGCTGTCCCCACACCTTGTCATGAGTACACTTGTCGACGGTGCACGTATGAGTTTGGAGTTGTGGCGAATTCGTGATGGCTGCCGCGCTAGACACGACGGAAAATCTCACCACCTTGACCAGAATGCAAAAAAGGTTACCTCCCAGATACCGCAGTGGATAGGCTCTCAACAACTTTGAACTTTTGATCAAATACGATGCAGTTCGTGTACCAGGTACCCGTCACCGCAATCACAGGTAAAATGTCTGTCCAATATGAATCAGACGCGCTTCTGTGAGGAAATGCCGGCAACATGCCTGTTCTTGACATTTTAAACCTGCTGCTTTGCACCACCGCCAACCCCTCAACACCAAAGAAGCAAATACATCCTCCTACGCTCCTACAGGAACTGCTGCTGCAATGTAGTGCACAGAAGCATTCGGTTACGGGCCGGCCTAGAGATTCCGCGCGATGTGTTACCTGCAGCGTGCCATTGATATAGATCTGCATGAACACCTTTCACATCAACAATCAAAACATCGCGTCCTGTAGTGCTGGAATCCATGCCAATCCTCTCTCGCACATCAACATTTACACTCACTGCGGTTGGATCTACGGTACTACGACAAACCCTTCACACCGGCTTTCAAATCGCACTTACTTGCGCCTGCGTTGATGACGAAGGATGGTGTGCTATTGGTCAGAGGTGCCATTGCCGACTGTCCCTTTCCGTTCTTTCTGTTGGGAATGATTGTGTGACTTGGACAGTTTCTTGTCCTTTTAAACACGTGTAAGGGTTGACGACCTCTTCTGTATCTTCTCACTCTCGGTCTTGATTCCTTGCTTGCGTCAATCATGTTCCTTCATCGCTATACACGGGACGGCGCTATGCAACGGGCCCTTGCGCCCTGGCCACGCGCGACCCACATAATCCATAACCCACGTGCGGGGTTCTCCCTCGAGCTTCCGTGGCATCGGACTGCCACATTCGACGATTATTTGGCGCATGTTTTTCATTCTTCGGGACTCCATTCCGTACCCGCACCCTTATCGCCCAGTCGGTTCGTCATATTTCTCAACATGACTGTTGTGTCTCAGTCTCTTTAGGCCATTCATTGTCTTGTCTTCCGTGCTCGACCACAAACCCCTTTTAATTGTTATTGCCGTTCACACCAACCAACTCTCAAGACTCAGATTCACAACCTTGACTCTACATCCATCCTACAACGCACACCGATTTTCCCGCTACTATCATCCCGCGTTTACGCCCTTCGTACTGGTTGCACTTGTTGCACCAGCCCAATACCATACGATAATTGTTTTTCATTTTCCCGCCCTGTTCCTGTTGTTTTCACAACTGCTTTCCCTCCAACATTCACCCGTCCCTTTCGACCATACCCTGCTACAGTACTTCTGGTGCATTGGCGTGAGCATCTGCACTCGCTGGTGGTTGCACACTTGTCTCAGGTGTCAGGCAACACGAACTTCACATCAGACTCTGCGCTCGCCGCCCATCCTCCCTAAACGTTACTCTCTTTCCAACTGGACCAGGCCTGGCCATCAGCGTCGATTTCTTTAGTATATCCCTGCTACATGTCGCTGCCCACCTATATCCTACTACTTCGCCGATCGCTTCAGCCGTCGGGTCGAACATCATTTGTGCCATGCCTGACGTAAATTGAACAGTATTCCAAAGGCACCTATTCAAACAGATGGACTACTTCTCCTCCTACACGAAGGGGTTGCCTCAAATGCACCCTCTCAGACAACCAAACTACGATTTGGCTTCAACCTCTCCGTGCTTACCTACAAACTACATGCATTCGCGTACGTAAAGAGGGAGAGCAACGATACCGTTCTAGCGGCAACGGTGCCGTGAAACGCGTGAAGTCCATACATGATGGCACACATGCATTCCGTGGTTGTCAAGAAAAACTACGACGATTCGGACCTTCACCTGCCACACGCTAATCTCACCTACTATTTTTTCGGTCAGCGCTACTACTGGACTCGGGCCGGACTTCAATCTAACATCAATAGGCCTCCCCACCGCCCAATCATGTTATATACACTCACAGACTGGCGTTCGTGCCGCGACACATTCCTAAAGTTGAGTACGGGAAAGAATATATATGGCTCGAAACAACTCGAAACTATTTTTCGTCTTCACGGACCAGACAGGGAAACTTGCCTACCGCGACCACGATTGCCGCATGAGTGCCTCCTGTATGATCATGCACGCCGACAAAGGGCTTGTGCCGCCATTGACAGTGGCGTTCCCTGATATGCGTACACCGTTGTGCATTCCCACTTTTGTGCTGGCAACATTTCCGAATCTTGTGCGTCCGCCTTGCGCACAACGTATGACGATCGTACACCGGAAATTTCCTGTGGAAATGGGCATACAGCCGCCCATTTCTCCTTACCGTCAAATCGAGACACAGCGAATAGGAGAGAAACATTGTTGAGACCCACCACTCACCCTCCTGCTACTGTGACCAAATATAGGCTTGACGCCTCGGGATAATTACAGATTCATGGCCACGCCGACCGCCGTTTAGGCCGCAGTGCATCGGTGGAACGGCAGGCCTCAGAGGTGGAGGCCTCACCCAAAATCCATTACATATATTCAAGTATCCTAGACCAAAAGCAAAAATAAAACAGGATGCCCCAACTGAGCTCTCACAACCACACTCAGCAAAGTGGGTCTACAATCAGAACAAGTAGGGTTGACAAGGCTAAATGCTCTGGTCAAGGCAGGTAGATGCACGTAAGTCAAGCATGAACTGTTTTCGCGCACACCCTTGAGTGAAATGCCCTGTCACTGATTCCCCGGCACATATCGTCTACTCCACACCTTCATCTCTATCACTGTCTTGCCGTCAGGCCTGTCGGGGACAGTGGGTCGATCCTTCATTCTAGTGCATATATTCATTTTCAGGACCAAGCTTCAACCACCATGCCCGCCCCAACAGATCGCAACACCACCAATCCGGACTACTGCCACCTACAGCGGATCAGTCCACGGCCTCTTGGACAGGGCGCTTCATACCAAGGACCTGATTCATTTGCCGCACGTTTCACAAAACGATGCTTCCGTCGTCAGAAAATAGGAGCTTCCTCAATGGCGTCAAACGAGAGAATCCAACACGACTGCCGCGACCCGAACGTGGTTCCGGTGTCACCGTTACATCACCAACACAAGCGTATTTTTTTACTCCCTGTGCTACTGATAGTCGGTACTCTGCCGGCAAAAGTGTACCAATACATGTCCATGTTGAACAGTCTTCCGCAGAGCCTAACCTACCTGTGGGATTTCGAGGCCAACCTTCTCCACGGGGAAGGCGTTTCCGGCATCATCTGTTTTAGTACAGGATTAGTTTCCGCATCTGGCCGCACCAGTTCGTATTGGTCGGGTCAGGTGCAGATCTCATGAATGCACCAGGTTGCTTGGTAATGCTTGCTGCCAGACACACACGTCGACTATTTTTCTCGGCGGTCTCCCCTGTGTCTATCGTGTAGCAAGTGTAAGTCTACGGTCGCCCCGGTGGCCTAGTGGTAACCTCGAACCCGCAAATAATGGCAAAGCCCCGAGTTCGAATCCCCACAGGGTGACAAGCGTACAACTTTGCGAATGAAAGTGAAAAAATATACTGGATAGCTCAAGTGAGTACCAAACTCCGATGGTAGCACCGTCGACAAGGGAAAGGGACGGCTGGAACCTTCTGGCGATGAAAAGCAAAATTCAACACGCACCGCAGGTGGAAAGTGGGGCACGAAAATAACAAGAAGAGTCCCCTTCCTGTGTGGCCCTGGAGGGTTAAACTTGTACGAATGCATGCACTGAAGAGTCTCACCACCTAAATTGGGGGGACTGTCGCCAAAATATATAGGACGAAAACACACACACACAGTTTTCGAGCAGACGTACCGCGTTGAATGAACCTAGCGACATGCTGTTGTATACACAGTGTAGGTCATGATGGCCTGCTACAATCAGCCGGTTCCGATGGTGTGAATCCCATTCATCTTTTGCGATGCGTGCATGGCTCTCGGAATTGTGAAATTTGATATAGTTTCGCCGTACAACAACAGACAACAAGGAGAGATCACGGTTCTACTCTATACTGCTGTAGTACGACACAGCTGTCGTGAAACCAACGACGGAGAGCTCGCTGCACCTGTACAGCAAGGGTGAGTGGTGGATGCACCGCCTGCCACAAACACTGCCTGGCATGACATGCATGGTCATTTCATTGCTGCCATGAGAGCTTGACGAAAGCGGAACAGTTCCGAAGAAGGGATGTGTAGGAACACAGGACACAGCAGGGCTTAACCCGAGATCACTTGTCGCGTTGTCCTCGACGAGGTGCTACACATTCTGATCTGTAGTTTTCGTGCTCCGTACGTGCACCCGATCTATTGTAGCGCAGCGTCGACCAATTGGTAACGCTTCTAACATCCAGGCCCGTTTTGTATGCATGTTATCTGAAGTTCTCCGATAGTGGAGAAATAGCGCTTTGAGTATTGTTTCATATGCGGTAGACCAAATCGATGCTGTGTGGTTTGGTATTCACGCACGGATTCCTGTGCTGCGAAACGGTACCTTTGGTGCAGTCTAAAATGATGTGCTACAGCTTCGCTTGTAGGGAACCAAAGCTGGCGAACCTTCCCCCCGCACTCAAAATCAACACCGATGCGCAGGGGGCTCGAAACTGGTACTACGCTGACGACGCGGTTTGATATTGTCAAAATTCAGTGATACACGGGGACCCGTCTCCAGCGCCGGGAGGAGAGACAGCAAGGGAGGCAACGAGATAGGCAGGGGGGCTGTTAGCGCGTTCATACCAAGTAGCTGACAGACTGGCTAGCACCACGACGCTGAGGGAAAGATCGGGCAAGACTATGGCTACGCGTGCGGCCAAACTCGTTCTAGAGCGTCCGACCTCCCGTGAACAACAGGCTAGGGGGCATGAGCCCTGCTGTAAAGAGACGGTGGCGTGTGCGGGGTCGATACACGAGGCTGTGCGGCGTGGCCACCAGACAATCGTTGCAGACATGCTAGAAATGAACGTTTGCGGACAGCCAAGATGCAGGTGGCTCCACCGCTCTCCACATTGCCGCCGGCGTAGCGAAGTTGGGATGCATGGTGGAACTGTTCTCCTGTAGGGAGCTGTGCTCGAGATGCAGGACGGTACAGAGCGCCGAGCTGTTCACGTTGCAGCCCAATCGGGTCACGTCGGCGTGACTGCGGCTCTGGTGGCTGCTGGAGGTGACGTTGGCGCTCACTACGGCGCCTACAGCCTGTCAACCCTGAAAATGGCCGCCCGCAATGGCCGTGCAGGATTGTGCCCCCGTTGATTTAGCGCGGGGTGAATGTGAAAACGAGGAGGGCTCCACACCCGTACATCAGGCCGTTCATGGAGGTTCCGCACCGGCCATCGATATGCTCGCCAAGGCAGGAGCGAACATCGAAAAAAGGAATGTCAACGGGGCGACACCACTTCATGCCGCTATGCAGTGCTACCTCGAAGTTGCTCTCCCTCTGTTGAGGCATGGCGCTGAAGTGATTACTGCCACCACAGAAATCCTGGCCCCTCTGCATCTCGCGGCTGGGTTTGCTGGAAGTGAGCGTGCAGCGGAGATAGTAGATCTTCTCTTGAGGTGGGGTACTGACGAAGGTGTGCCTGACGACGAAGGCCGCAAAGCCGGGGACTTTGTTTGGGTGGACGCTCGCTGCGGATGGATTGGACAAGGTGTCCAGGACACTCAGCCAGCATAAAGCGAACGACGTGTCCGACAGCTGTTGGCCAACGCCTCTGCCGACAGAACCTGGCGCCGCCGCGGCCTGCCAATCATGGGTCGTGCTCATCCCGGTAGGGTCGCGACTGCGGGTGTGACGGCCTGGGTAATGACGGTGGGGATAGAGGATGTCTTCCGGGGGATAGTGAGCTACCTGTGATGCCGCTGAGGATACATATATATATATCTACATACAGAAAATGTGTGCATGTTGTTTTGTGTCCAGGGCAGCCAGCAGTGTTCGACGTTTTATTCTGCGATACGTTTGGGCTCTCGTCTGTTGCGGCTGGCTGTCGCGATGACTCCAGCTACTTCCCGGTGACCCGACAAGACCACCACGTTCAACGACTCTTGATGTAGGGAGCGCGGAAAAGCACGAAAGGGTGATTTACGAGTGATCCTTACGATCCTATCGTTAAACAAAAAGGAACGGCTGCAGACGACGCGACCCAATTCACAGCCTGTCGAGTGAATCGGTGTCTTGCGAAGTACCACGTGCCGACGATAGATCGCATAACCGGTGGAACGCAATTAAGGTGGAAGCGTGACGTCCTTCTCAACCATGCTCCAACAAGGAAGAAGCAAGCCCAGAATGTTGTCTAGCGTTGCGGGTACACGAAGAACAGTCGGGATTTCAATTTCACTACAGTATACAGTACTGTGCAGGGTGGACGAGCCCGACAGTGGAATTCCGTTCGCGAAAGAATGAACAACATCATCTCTATGCGGACCCGTGCCCAACATGTTGAAGGTACAACATTAACGTGGAGACATCCCGGTAGCTATGTCGTGCTTTGGCTATTGCCAACATGAATATGTCGGCTCCTTTCCCGTACGAGGACGCGCATCCCCAGTTGGACAGAGTGAACAGGAGTTCGAGAATATTAGTGTCTTGACTCGAGGCAACGAATCCCCTTCAACTACTACTATTGTCGTGCCGGGCATATTCAGCGAATACAAGAAGAGCGAATTCATGCCCAAGCAAAGATACACAAACCCGATGTTCATGACAAAAACGAGCTCGAGGCCGAAGGCCTCACCTCCGGAGTGTAGCCCCATGCATTCCTCCTCTCGATTTCAAAACAACTGCGCCCAAGGACCCATGTCCCACTGCATGACCAAGCTGATCACAAACCACGGGAAACGTCACGTGCGAGCTGAAATGCAAATATAACTTGTAGTCCTAGTAGCCTGAGACTATGGACAGCACCCAACAGCTTCGACAAAAGCAAGCGTCACACGGGAGATCGACTCCCCGAGCTTGAACGGAAGCAAAAATGAATCATTCTTGAAACCGGAAAAAAGAGGCTGTTCCATGAGGGAATGAAGATCATCCCGGACTAAGGGAAACACCACAATGGGCACATGTCGATGGTGAAATTATACAGGACCACCTGCACACAGCAGATGCGAGCAAGCAAGCTTCACACGAGAAACCCTCCGAGTTATTACGGAAAATATGTCATTCTTGAAAGATGAACAAACAAGTGTTTCATGAGGGGAAGGAACGAATAACATATCCCAGCACAAGGGCAACATCACCACAGGCACACGTCGATGACGGTGCCTCAAAAAGAAACGAAAACTGACACGCAACCACTTTGAGCTCAACAATAGGCAGGTTACGTACTGTGAAGACAGATCAAACAGACCAGACAAGACGTATCACACAACGCTCCCCGCAAGAACCGAGAGAGTCCACACGGTTACGACAAGGGTTGCAACACAGCGCTGAACGCACGCTGGAAATCAGGCCACGCTACCACCACTACCAACACATGAAAACAAGGGCAACGAAGGAACAGCACAGGTCCAAACCCCGTCTAGCGTGTAGGCGGGTTGGTGACACTGCTGTAGGCGTCATCCTCTTCCATGCCGACGTCCCCCTCGTCGCCGTCATCGTCGGCCTCCTTCCGGTCCACCACGGCGCCGTCGCCGGCCGTGTCCGTGTCGTTTTCCCCGGCGTCCCCAGTGGTCACAGTACGGTCGCTTGCGGCATCGCTGCCGTCGCTACGGTCGCTGTCGGTGCAGCTGTCGCTGATGCTGCTGCCGGTGGTGCTTCCATGGCTGTCAAATGGCTCCGCTGACTCGTCGTTGTTCTCGAATCCCTGTTAAGCTGAGACAATATCAAGAATCCGCTGTAACAGTACCCGTTGTCAGCTCTAGGAGAGGTGGGTGGTACTCCTTTTTTGCTCGCCTTGAAAATTTGGCCATTTGGGGCGGAACTACCGGAGGACAGATGCTTTCTGAAACTCTTGGGACTATCGCTTGCCTGTACCGGTCAGTGTGTTCGTATTGTCGAAATATTTTATTGACGTCTCTGCTCTACATGGACGTTCGTGCTACGCGGTGTGACTAGGTAGGCTTTCGGCTTCGGTCCAATTCAAATTTCCATGTACCAGTCGATGGTGCTGGACTAGGAGGTCTGTCGGTGAATGGGCGTTTGCTTTTTTTCACCATTGCAAGTTTTGACGGTCCTAGGGGCACGAAAACCCTCTCTCAAACCCAGGCCATCACGAGCGCGCCAACCAACAACAACAAAAATATCATCAAAAAGAGGAAGAACAATGACCAAGTAGCCGTAAGCTCCACCCCTCGCAAAGATGCAAAGAGTTCGTGAAACGAAACTTACGCTACAGAGCATGTGAGATACCGTTGGCCCCACCAACTCACCATGCCATCGCAGCTGCAGAGGGTGGATAACTGCTGTGTCACTCTGCGTTGTGCACTCCGCAAGCAACCACACATCTTTGGTCAGCTTCGACACGATGGCGCCAGCCACCATTCGCAGTTCCTTGAATCGAGCGGTATGATATGCCATGACGCAGCGGGGAGCGTGTGGAGGGGACGCAGCAGGGGGGGTCAATTCGAGGTATGACTCCTAGAGTCACTTATGTTGCCTGGCCAAACGCAGCAGAATCAATCACTCTCCGCGGGACTGAGGAACAGCCAAGAATGAAACTCTCGTCGAGGAGGCCACAGGAGTTGTTGCGTACCACACACCGTGGGTAGGCAGCGGCCGGGATACGCCTGGACAAAAAGCGTTTCTGGTGTAAATCGTACCCTCAGGGCGGCCATGCGTCGGATCCAAACGGGTAGGAAACGCAGCAGGCACAACCAAACAATATTAACAAGCAGGCAGGCGGGCACGCAGGCAGGCAGCGAACAGACGCAAAAAGCAACGAGAGCAACGCCAACAGCAAAACCATAAACCAAAAACTTTGGCGACAATGACAGGGATCACCTTCGACTCCGACAAAATCTGCCATCAACCTCGTATTCGACCCGACACATTTCCACATTGCTGTATCGTAGACCGACCCTTTGTTGATGTCATCGGCCAAGCCATCCCGGTCAATCATTGCCCAAGCCATCCCGGTCGATCATCGCCCAAGCCATCCCGGTCGACCATGCTGACGCGACATGGTATGCCGAGGTCGGAATCCTCTTCACTCGAGACAACTACCCCCGCTTGCGAGATCATGTCCTCGTAGAGAGAGGATAGGTCCAGAGACAAGGAATCCAGAGACATGAGGTGCGCGGCAACGTCCTCGAAAGCCGTCAGGGTCCCATTCGCCTGCATCAAAAGCGAGCCAATCGAGAGACTGGAGTGGGGTGGGAATACCGAGTAGCTCTGTCGATGGCTCTAGGAGGACCGGGCTGCGCTTATCATAGTGTGCTTTCAGCACCTACTACTGACTGACAGGTGCGTCAAAGGTGTACCCCGCCCCTCGACGAAGTATACAGGTGCCATCGAGTCTCACCATCCCCCGCCCCACCGGCACCACACCAACACGCCCTTCGCCATCGCCAGAACTACATTTGAAGAGCCAAAAAAGTGCTGCAGTGACGGCAAAATCGAGGAACGGGATTGATTTCCGTCTCCCCCTCGCCCGGAGTTCGCAAACCCGTGGTGCCGTTTACTTGTTCCGCAAACAGCGCGAAAATACATACCACCAGCAGAGACGACACACACACAGGCGGCGGTGCCGGTTTTATGTATCACTCCCGGGCACACGTCGGTTGATCAGATGCTCACGTCGTTGTAGTACGTGATCAGGTCGTCCTCGCCCTCCTTCATTCTCTCTTGCGTCCTGACCTTGCGATTATTCGTCTCTATCTTCGCAGTCTCGCAGCTCGACACCTCCTTCACGAGGGTAGACGAGGTCGTCAACACCAGTCGTCCACGGCCTCCAAGTCGGATCTACAGTACAATGTGTGGCATTGGAGCAGCCGAAGTGTGTTCGGCGGGGGGGGGGAGGATGGCATGACTACAGAACCAAAACTGGGCTACACAATTCGGTGAACAACAACCACAACCACCGTCACGATCCACAAGCATCGAACCTAACGGCAATCACCATTACCACGCCGACAAAAGCTTCTAATCCTGTGCTTCCCATTCGCAACCTTTTGCACACCAACACGCACCGGATCATGCCGTATCCCGCGTGCGATCCCCAGCGGTCATCGTCGTTGAACGCTGGCGTGGCGCCGAGCACCGCGTCCTATCGCGACGGTGGGCCAGGCTTTCCACGATCAACTCCTTCTCGGAGACGTCTTCGGCCAGAGCGAGGGCAACCGCGAGATGCAAC
>FN648454.1:207135-221125 GCA_000310025.1 Ectocarpus siliculosus
TCGTGGAAAGCCTGGCCCACCGTCGCGAAGGACGCGGTGCTCGGCGCCACGCCAGCGTTCAACGACGAAGACCGCCGGGGCTGGCAGGCCCCGCACGAGTCAGCGATCTGGAGAGCTTCATCCATCTACGTGGGTACATCGAGTGCCGGCGGTCGAGACAGTGCAGCGGAGTGAGGGAGAGTGGGTGAGAGATGGAGATTTTAAAAGGGTGGGCGTGCCGACGGTGTTCCTTCCTTCTATCCTTGTCTACGCCCAGGAGGCAATCGAGCTCGATCTCTCGGTGACGAGCCTCAGACTCCTCGAACAAATGTAGCACCTCGTTGTCAAGGCATCGACCATCCGCTTCGATGCGTCGACAGCGCGGTGCCAGTTCGAGGAGCCTGAGGCTCGGCACCGAGAGGTCGAGCTGGAGGGCCTACTGGACGTGGGCAAGGACAGGAGGAAGAAGCTCCAGGGAAGAGGGGGCGGCGGCAGAAGTCACTGTTACTTAACGCCTGCTGACACGACCTGTCACGCACCCTCCCCTTGCAACCGGCCATGCGCGATTGCTTTCCTCACCGGAATCGCCACCTCTGCCGGGGTGCTCTCCACCAGGTCGCAGCGGTTGGCGATGGTGAAAAAACTGGACGCCTCCAGGTCGGAAACCGGTCGACGTGAGAACACGATACCCTCCTAGAAGGAAACTCTCTCGAAAGAAGGTGCAGGTATCGAGGGACCGCGAATCTAGTCGGTTGAGCTGCTCGGTACACGATGTCGTGTACCGAGGAGCACAACCGACTAGACTCGCGGTTCCTCGACACATACTAAATTTCGAGGAAACGTCCTGTATCGTGTTGTGTCCACCCAAGCCATGTGGGAACCATAAGGCGGGTGTACAACAGGCAGCGAGGGTGAGTGGGAGAATGGGGTGAATGTTCGGGGGGTCCAGCAGGGGAGACATGTCGAAAGAACGCTTCGCGGTGCAGTCGCGAGGGATAAACAGCTCAGGATACAGAACAAACTGCGACTTCAGACACAACGTCGCTCCAACCTTTCGACGCATCGGGCACACTCAACCCGGCGGAACCTCAAGTTACATCGTCAACATACCTCACGGGATCTGCGCTGTTAGAACCGCTGAGCTCGGTCCCTCACTCTACAGCACACGGACCAAGGTCAACCACTCGAGCCGTTCTCGAGAACTGGAGGAGTGCCCCAGGGCTTTCCTGAACGCTAGTCCCTCGCTATGCTACACTGTAGTGTACATTAATCCACCAATCTAGCATATGGTAGGCGAGGTAGAACTTACCGCAGCATCCAGCGAAGTGGTCGAGACGTAGTCGACAACGGCGCCGGGAAGACTCCTGTCAAACAACATGAAAGGGGGAACGGGATGCAAGCAAGAAAGCATGGACAAATGTTGTGAGACGCTGCATGTAAGGACCGATGGTTCTCCAGTTGTACGTGTGAGAATCGAGACCTGCACACACAAGGCAATGGCCCGTGGCACCATCTCACGTCGGAATACGGACCGCAATTCTAAACGTTTGCGGGAAGGACTCGCCACAATACACGAACAATCATTCAAAGCCTTACTTGGGGGTGCTACACTGAGAAATAAAAAAAGAAACGGCGGGAGGGTGTTTTTGTAGAAATGCACCTGTTCCACAGCCCCATGGCCGAGAGACCCAGACATGCAGGAAGCACTCCAAAAACTGGCCTATGGAAACTCTAAGTCCACCTCTTTCCGGGGGATGAATGACTACTGGGTACAACCTCACACCATATTTCATCATTGTAAAGGCAATAACAAGCATCACACACATGACAGAAGACGAGCAGCGTCTGCACACATCCCTCACGTAAAGAACGCGAAAATCTTCTCTTGCTGGTCCTGTTTGGCGACAACCGTCGTCGCCCTGTCAATGGCGAAGGAGCGGAAGCCCTTCGTGGTGGCCTCCTCCACGAGCTCACGGACAGTGTCGACGTCGCCAGAGGGGGATCTCTTCATCGCCTCCGCCAGCTTCTTCCTGAAGCGCTCCTCAATGAGGCAATGTGGACCGAACGAGGGGGAGATTTCGTTTTTAGTCCAGTGTCACAGAAGCGGCGACAACAACAATGCACCGTTTTTGCGGGACTTTCGTTGGGGGAGGGGGTCCGTTTCTTAGCCCAAAATAATATTTGGGCTTCTTGTTCGGAGGAAACTGCTATTCCTAGAGCCCAATTGTCACTGGCCGAATATTTCCTACAATAATAGTATTCCAGCTGGCGAATTGCAAAATGGGCCCATTTTCTCACAGGATTGGTTGACACTTTCCAGCTTGGAAATGGGGAGGATCACACCCCGACCGTTCCAGAATGACGAACACACGTCACCTTTGTTTCGTTGTCGCTGTGTCAACTCCCCCTCTCTCGTTCGGTCGGTCAACTGTGTATGCCTTGCCTTCTTGTTCAGGACGAGAAGCCCTTCAGGAAGAAGCTGGCGGAGGCGATGAAGAGATGCCCCTCTGGTGACGTCGACACTGTCCGTGAGCTAGTGGAGGAGGCCGCCACAAAGGACTTCCGCTCCGTCGCCATTGACGAGGCGGCGATGGTTGCTGCGAAACAGCGACCAGCAAGAGAAGGTCTTCGCCTTCCACCCTCCCCCCCCGGGTCTCCCACAATCCCTACAGTATTGCTAAACCGCCCATGGGCGCCCATGGGCGGTTTAGCAATACTGTAGGGACCTGGGGGGGAGGTGGAAGCGAAGACCTTCTCCAAGTCTTGTTTGACGACAAACGTCGCCGCCTCGTCGATGGCGATGGAGCGGAAGCCCTTAGTGTCGGCCTCCTCCACAAGCTCGCGGATAGTGTCGACGTCACCAGAGGGGCATCTCTTCATCGCCTCCGCCAGCTTCTTCCTGAAGCACTTCTCGTCCTGAACAAGAAGCACAGTGGACCGAACGAGGGGGGGAGTTCTCTTTTAGCCAAACGTCACAGAAGCAGCAACAATGAAAGTATGACGTGTGCATGCTACACTCGTCGATGCTCCTGACGGCGTAGTCGCCCTTCCTTCTTGAAGAACAGCATGGTCGCCCCGGGGGGGCATCTCTGCTCCCACTCCACCGGCGAGCAGGACGGGTCTGCGCGGAGGTCCGCTTGGTTCTTGAACGCAAGCGAAGATATTCGTCGACGCTATCGGAGAGCCAGCTTGGCTTGCATTCAAGCAACAAGGGGACCTCCGGACAGACCAGTCCTGCTCGCCGATAGAGTGTGAGCAGAGATGCCCCCCGAACACAAATCTAATCATGCGGCTGGCCAAACATTTTCGAGGAGCTCTTGAGTTCTCCGAAAAAGATGAATTTGTTGTGTCATACTAAGAAAATATACTCCTACCGTAGACTGACTGGGGAGGGGGGGGGGGGTTCTTGGTTGGAAAAACTACCTGCAGTATGCACCCGTCCCTTTTGGAGCTCTGAGGGGCGACGGTGGTTCAAACAGGGGAGGGGGAGTCTTCAGCTCGAAAATAGTAAAGGCCGCCCGCAGCTGGTGCTTCTCTGAACTCGTTCGTTCGTGTTGCTTTTTGAGGCAACTATCAGCACGTGATGTGTGACCAGACAAACTAGCAGGAGGGCACAGGTTCGCACACTAGATATTACCCTCGCACTCATGTATAGAGTGAGGTGCACTGCATGCATCGTCGATGGTGGTGTCTAGGAACGAGCGTGTGTGTTGTGATGTGCCTCTCTCTTTCCCACAGACCGCGTCCGCTGCAAACAGAAAAACAACAAGCAAGCTATGAACCGAGACCCATAACAAAACGTTTTCTCCTCTCGCTTCCTCCGCCCATGATAGCTCACAGCAGCAGTAGTATAGGGCACACCCTGCTCCCGTCTCGCTCTCGCTGTGGTGTGTACCCCCCTCCCCCCTTGTCCATATCTGGCTCCGGGTGGAGGTGTCTTGCGTGAGCCTACAGGCGTCTCTGGTTCCAATGATAAACGACGCCTCATCTCGGCATTGCACGGGGCCAGACACTTTCTTCCCTGCTCCAATCAAGTTCGGCACAATTGTGCTCTGCTATCTCGAGGCACCGACCACGGGTTGAAAAGGTAGCATATGGGTCAGCTCGGGCAAAGTGCTACAGCAGTACTTGTTGGGGCAATAGCGCAGTATTGCAATTTGGTGTTTAGGTGGTGAAATGGGCTTCCAGTCTGCTTGGGTTTTTTATGGACCTTGTTGTCACAGACAGACAGACAAACAAACGGACAGACAGACAGACAGACAGACAGACAGACAGACAGACAGGCAGGCAGGCAGGCAGGCAGGCAGGCAGACAGGCAGGCAGACAGGTAGGCAGACAGACAGACAGACAGACAGACAGACAGACAGGCAGACAGACAGACGGACAAGCAGACAGGCAACCAGGCAGGCAGGCAGGCAGGCAGAAAGACAGAAAGACAGACACGCATGTCAATTTCCTTACGCCCGTTTGCTGATTGTTTTGTTTGCGCGCACATGTACATGCGATCCCTCTAAACAGCATGTTTTTGCAAAACAACAATCACACGTGAGGGCTGCCGCTCTGAAAAATATTGAAAACATATTTAGAGCTCCAACTTGAGAGCTCCGAAATATATTTGTAGTTTCCCAGCCGCGTGTGTTGTTCATGTTTGACAGTATATTGCCCGACAGCACACGCACGTTGGACAAAATCAGGTGTTTTCGGCCAATTGTTTGCATTCAGTTCTCTTCAAACTCGTTCGATAGCCAGGTGTGCGTGGTTGCATTATTAGGATCGACCGCGCTGACTGGCTGACTATTATAATGAAAAGCCGTCAGTGCCAGCGGGAAAAATCAAGGTCCCCGGAAGGGGGCCGATATTCGAAAAATGGGCAATGCGCTAAATACGCAATGCCAATACGACTCTCTCTACATATTCTTATCTCATCTCAGCAACACGAATGTCCTCGCTCGAACCTAGGAAGCCAATGATGCACAGAGCGGAGGACACCAAAAGGGTGGTTCATTCAAGCCCAGTGATTCCATGTCGTCCTCATTACGGCGAGTCACTATTTCACAGCTTGGTGTTGCAGTATGATCTTGGGCGGTGAGGAGTTCATCCGCAATATATGTCCAGCATGGAGGTTGTTCCCTCATTGATTGGCTATGCCTGCTATACCAATGCGTACGCGGGGGTGAAAACAACTTCTACTGTAGACTGTAGTACACCGTACACCCGCCCGCGACGTATTTGCAAATGCTGGAACACATCACACAGGTATCAAACATGAGGCAATGGGATGCAATTTCAGACGTTTCTCGGGCTTTCCGCCACCACAGTCAGTCGTTCTATGACCAATCGATATGACAGTCGACAAAGACCATATCAGCATGCTACCCGGCTGCGGAAAGATGTTGATCGAAGAGCGATGGACACAGAAACAATCATTGACGTCGAAGTAAACTACACTGCAGGGCAGTGCAGCTCGCCGTCCGATAACTTGTCTCCAAAACGCACGAACGAACGGTGGTCGATCGGATTCTATCGCAGCACGCACTACGCGAAAGGGTTCGTTGGATGTGTCCGGCCCCAAGACCTGTCTGGCACACCGGTGGCAATCTGCCGGAAGATTCACTCGAGTGTGACTCTCTGTGGGACAATCGAACGGGCCAACTTCAAGCACAATGTTTTTCGAGCTGAAGAAGACATGGCTATCTATTTTTTGGGTCGATTTTGTTTGTTGAAAGCCATGAGTTTGAGAACTGCGTCGACGTAGGCTGTTGTGTTGCGATGCGCACGAACGAACGTGGTGTTTATGGTCTGTGGTACATGCGTTTTTTATTTGTCAAGGATATGTTTCGCATAGTCTAGGACTTCACCGCGCCCAATGGTGCAGTTGATGTTGTTGGGTCACTGCTAGCGCTGCCGTCGAAAATCATGGGGGGGGATGAATGTGATGCTGAGATGCCATGATCTTCGTCGCAGTACAAGCAGAGTTCTAGCGGACGTTCGGGTTTGATTGTTCATTTTGTTCACGTTTTCCGCGTTTTACCTGCGGAAAATGAGGAGAAGTCCTCAATTCTTGTTTGTTTGCGATTCCGCGTTTACCTGCGGAGTTTGAGGCAACTTCATGATACTTGTCTGATTCCTCGTTGCTAGGATAAGAAATACATTTCTTGTTTATTCGCGATTCCGCGTTTTTCCCGCGGAGTTCGGAGATAACTTCATGATATTCGTTTGATTTCTCGTTGTTTGGATCGGAGAGTTGTTGCAGCAGGGGGGCTGTTAAGCTGTTGTGTTTTGGGAGATGATGCATCAGGGGGGCTGCTAAGCTTTTGTGTTTTGGGAGATACTGCAGCAGGGGGGTCTGTTAAGAAATCCATGCCTCGATGTTTGAGAAACGGCATAATTGGCGAAAGTTACCTTTGGCGTCTTCGAACGCCGGGTTTTTAACGTTTGTTTGTCTATTTGTGCCGCATGTATTTGGTATTGATGAATGTTCTGAACGATGTATTGGAGGAAGGATTTGACATATTTTGGTAAGACATGGTTGAGGCCTATGTGCTTCCGAAGCTTATTTCAAATTGGTCAATGAGCTGAAACACAGTTTTGTGCGAGGATTTCGTTCGAGGTATTTGTTGACGCGTTTTGCCAGAGTTGTCCGTCCAGAGTCTTTATGACGTGGCTCTGATGTAATGTTGATCTTTGCTGAGTAATCTTCCAAGGATAATTCTTTGTGTTTGACTACTTGAGAATGTGGTGACGACATTTTCTCGAGAGGGGTGCTTGTTAAGACTCTTAGTGAAGTTCCATAGTCATAAGGAGGAGTAGTAACCTGAAATTTGAATATTCGATAGATCCGGGAGTTGAGATGATTTATTTGTGGATACGAAAGATGAACGGTTTTTAGATTTGCTCTCGACAAGAGCCCGCGAGCGTGATAACATAGTACACGCGCCGACACCCCAAACATTCATGTTCGACAGTATATTGCCCGACAGCACACGTACGTTGGACAAAATCAGGTGTTTTCGACCAATTGTTTGCATTCAGTTCTCTTCAAACTCGTTCGATAGCCAGGTGTGCGTGGTTGTATTATTAGGATCGACCGCGCTGACTGGCTGACTATTATAATGAAAAGCCGTCAGTGCCAGCGGGAAAAATCAAGGTCCCCGGAAGGGGGCCGATATTCGAAAAATGCGCAATGCGCTAAATACGCAATGCCAATACGACTCTCTCTACATATTCTTATCTCATCTCAGCAACACGAATGTCCTCGCTAGAACCTAGGAAGCCACTGATGCACAGAGCGGAGGACACCAAAAGGGTGGTTCATTCAAGCCCAGCCAAAACCAGGATGTGTATGTTTGGGTTGCATGAGGAGATGTGATCGCATGTCGTCCCCATTAAGGCGAGCCACTACTTCATATACTTCTCGTATTGCACAGCTTGGTGTTACAGTATGATCTTGGGCCGTGAGGAGCTCAGCCGTAATATGTGTCCAGCATGGAGGTTGTTCCCTCATTGATTGGCTATGCCTGCTATACCAATGCGTACGTGGGCGTGGAAACAACTTCTATTGTAGACTAGAGTACACCGTACACCCGCCCGCGACGTATTGGCAAATGCTGAAACACATCATATGTACATAAATGATTTGGTCACTTTTCATGCCTCGGCATTTCTTTCTCTCGCCCCAGCCAATCTTTTTTCGCGGTTCCTTCTCAGGGGCACGCAGGAGGCCCGTCGGAACATTAACGCCCGTGTCGGGAGCTCGGCAGACCTGCGTGGCGCGTGAAGTTAACCGTCAAAATTTGGAAAATTGGCTCCAAACCCAGGGGACGCGTTCCACGACGGCAATGCCTCCCGAACCAATTACTGAAACCTCTCTGTTGCATCCCAGGAGATGTCTCCCCAGCAAGTTTAGGGAACACGGTCGCAAAAATTGTGGAATCATTTTGATGGTTCCTAGTCGGTGTAGCATCATAGCAGCCTTTGCACTGTGTGTCCATGCGTACGTTTCTATGTAACGTGGTACTTCACCCACAGCTTCGGGGCCGCTACTACTCTGCTTTGAACTCTCACCTCCGGTTTGCAATTGTTTTTGTGTGGAAGATACATGGTCACAGACCTATTCATAGTCCATGGTTGATTAGAGCACGTCATGCCAGTCACAGAATTTTTCGATCTTTTTACAGGAGAAAGTCCGATTCAACACGAGCTCAAACCGCAAAACCTGACAGGTAGAAACGTGCCGATTACTGAATTTAGCGGATATTTTCTTCACAGGTCAGTCAAACCTCCGATTTTGTCCTGAAGGGTGCGGGCCATCGCTGACGGGCCATCACTGCGCCAGCTGCACGCCCCCTGCACGGATGGATACGCCACAGCAACAACACTTATTCATACGTCACGGCGCAGTGTATGCATGTGCATCAGTACCCCTTCCCGGGCTGGTCATGTGCAGAACAATGTGTCTCTTCAACACGAAAAAAGAAAAAATCTGTTCCAAGAGCAAAAATCTGCCGTGGCATGCAAATACTCGGCTGCCCGCACTCACTCTCGCGATGGATCTCCTCGCATCTACTCCTTCTAGACCCTCCCTCCCATCACAAATCACAGCTCACACCGCCAGACAGAGCAGCTTTCACCCTCTTTCTCTCCCTCCGTCAATACACCGTACATCCATGCCTCGCCAACGCCGCCAAGCCTCCAGCGCCGCTGCCAACGCATCGTTCCCCTTCCACCTAAATAAATGGTTTTCGTGTTGCCACATCCGTCCCATGGTACATGCGATGTTTTGTACGGGGGCGAGCACTACTGAACTTTTTAATTTAATCCATGACTTCACTTCCTTTCCTACTTGCACCACCCCCGGGGGGCCTGACACCAACGTCCCGAAGGGGCACCTTGTACATGTATAATACATGAGGCAATGGGATGGAATTCCAGACGTTTCTCGGGCTTTCCGACACCACAGTCAGTCGTTCTATGACCAATCGATATTACACCATATCAGCATGCATACCCGGCTGCGGAAAGAGGTTGATCGAAGAGCGATGGACACAGAAACAATCATTGACGTCGAAGTAAACTATATGCAGGGCAGTGCAGCTCGCCGTCCGATAACTTATCTCCAAAACGCACGAACGAACGGTGGTCGATCGGATTCTATCGCAGCTCGCACTACGCGAAAGGGTTCGTTGGATGTGTCCAGCCCCAAGACCTGTCTGGCACACCGGTGGCAATCTGCCGGAAGATTCACTCGAGTATGGCTCTCTGTGGGACAATCGAACGGGCCAACTCCAAGCACAATGTTTCAAAGAGCGCACAGGTTGGTCATCATACTTGACACATTCATTTCCTGGGTTCCGCTGAACCACGCGCCTACAGTACACAAGCACCACAATGGTGTACAGTCTCTCCACCCCTTTCAGTTCTCCATATTTCTCTTTGCGTGCTTGCTGTGTCTGAGCGTGAACGCCCATTGCTGAACCGTTTTCATCACGGCGCTGCCAATGACCGAGGCACGCTAGATGGTAGATACCCTGGCCAGGGCTGCTGTTGTTGCTGTCGATGTGATAGCGTTCGCGTCGAGAAAGGAATTGGTTTTTTTTATGTTTCCAACGTAGGATAACTTGCTCACACGACGACCCGATGGTATTCCGCTGAGGCTGTCCCTATATATGCTTGGGGCATCCACAACACAACGGTGGCAAGCGAGGCAGTCGTTATCCGGTCAGCATCAAGCAAAGAGGAGACAAACCAAAAAATACTCGGGCACACAAGTCGGCACACACGCATCATATGCATACATACCATGCATATGCGCATGCATACGAACAAGAAACAAATGCATATGCCATTTTTTCCTGCTGTCGGTTGAATGGCTCACCGGTTGGCGATGACGGACGGACAGGCTTCTCTAGAACCATGTGGCAAGGAGTGAGAAGAGATGTGGGACTACTGTACCACGTCTCCACAGGGAAGATGCTTCCGGCGTCTTACCCTCCCGGAGAGTGCACATGGCTTCTTCATCCTCGTCATTTTTGCCCCTGTTGCCTGACGTTGGTGCGGGTATGGCAGATAGATGCATGACGGATTGGGTTGTGCGGGCATGTGCGGGAGGGTGGAATCATTCGCGGATAAATTATTCCGACGATGCGGAGGAACTTCACATACACTTCCAGAGAATAATCAAAAGTCTGTCGATTGGATATGTAGACGATGATGTCAGGACGGACATCACACTAAGGACCAATAAATTCCGACGGTTGCACCCTACATGTCGCCACACGCCCATCAACTATGTATGGTACGGGGATAATTTCGGCTGCACCATTTTTCCAGTTTGTATCAGTCAAGTTCAGGTCCTCTCACGAAAGAAAGTGCACCAGGTTGCTTGCGGCGGGACGCCGGCCGATTGATTGAGTGTTTCTTCAGCGGCCTTCCTCCCTCTACGTGCGTCTCTCGCCAATGCATGGACGACACACATACCATATCGAATGAACTACGCAAGCGTATCACGAGTCCGAGATGGCTGGCAAGGCATAGAGTTCTTGTGGCGTGGGGTGGGCTACACTAGTACTACTGGTTTCGAGCATGAATCAATACGATACATCATTTATTTCTGGTGGTGGATAGTAATAAATGATGAATCGGATTGATTCACGCTCGAAGCCAGTATAGGTATAGTACTATGCGTAGCTCACAACTCTGTGCCTTGCCAGCCATCTCGGACTCGTGATACGCTTGCACAGTTCATTCGATACGGTATGTGTGTCGGCCATGCATTGGCGAGAGACGCACGCAGAGGGAAGGAGGCCGCCAAATCGGCCGGCGTCCCGCCGCAAGCAACCTGGTGGATGCACTTTCTTTCGTGTGGCGACATGTATGGTTGGTGAAGCCGTCGGAATTTATTGGTCCTTAGTGTGATGTCCGTCCGTGACATCATCGCCTACATATCCAATCGACGGACTTTCGATTATCGCTGGAAGTGTATGTGAAGTTCCTCCGCATCGTCGGAATAATCAATCCTCGAATGATCCCCACCTTCCCGCACATACCCGCACGACCCAATCCGTCATGCATCAATCATACCCGCACCCTCCCAGGGGCCCAGTCAACAGGGGCAAAAATGACGAGGCAAGAAGAAACCGCCCTCCGGGAGGGTAAGACGCCGGAAGCGCCTTCCCTATGGAGTCGTGGTACAGTAGTCCCACATCTCTTCTCGTTCCTTGCCATGGTCCTAGAGAAGCCTGTCCGTCAGTGCCAACCGGTGAGCCATTCGACCGACAGCAGGAAAAAATGGCGTACTATACATTTGGTTCTTGGCGTACGCATGCATGCGTGTGTGCCGACGTGTGTGCCCGAGTATTATTTTCCGGTTTTGCCTCCTCTTCGTTTGATGCTGACCGGATAACGACTGCCTCGCTTGCCACCGTTGTGTTGTGGATGCACCAAGCATATATAGGGACAGCCTCAGCGGAATACCATCGGGTCGTCGTGTGAGCAAGTTATCCTACGTTGGAAACAAAAAAAAAAACATTTCCTTTCTCGACGCGAACGCTATCACATCGACAGCAACAACAGCAGCCCTGGCCAGGGCATCTACCATCTAGCGTGCCTCGGTCATTGGCAGCGCCGTGATGAAAACGGTTCAGCAATGGGCGTTCACGCTCAGACACAGCAAGCACGCAAAGAGAAATATGGAGAACTGAAAGGGGTGGAGAGACTGTACACCATTGTGGTGCTTGTGTACTGTAGGCGCGTGGTTCAGCGGAACCCAGGAAATGAATGTGTCAAGTGTGATGACCAACCTGTTGTTGTTGTTGTTGTTGTTGTCTTCACATTAAAAACCGTTCCGATCTCTCTCTACCCAGTACCTTCGTTATGTCCGTACTGATCCAACACTCGACGCGGTCGATTCCCGTGGTCACAGGTTAACTTACCCTAACCTGTGCGCTCTTTGAAACATTGTAAAATAAAAAATAAAAAAACATTGTGCTTGAAGTTGGCCCGTTCGATTGTCCTACAGAGAGTCACGAGTGAATCTTCCGGCAGATTGCCACCGGCGGTGTGCCAGACAGGTCTTGGGGCCGGACACATCCAACGAACCCTTTCGCGTAGTGCGTGCTGCGATAGAATCCGATCGACCACCGTTCGTTCGTGCGTTTTGGAAATAAGTTATCGGACGGCGAGCTGCACTGCCCTGCAGTATCGTTTACTTCAACGTCAATGATTGTTTCTTGCGTCCATCACTCTTCGACCAACCTCTTTCCGCAGCCGGGTAGCATGCTGATATGGTCTTTGTCGACTGTCATATCGATTGGTCATAGAACGACTGACTGTGGCGGCGGAAAGCCCGAGAAACGTCTGAAATTCCATCCCATTGCCTCATGTTTGATACCTGTGTGATGTGTTCCAGCATTTGCAAATACGTCGCGGGCGGGTGTACGGTGTACTGCAGTCTACAATAGAAGTTGTTTTCACGCCCACGTACGCATTGGTATAGCAGGCATAGCCAATCAATGAGGGAACAACCTCCATGCTGGACATATTACGGCTGAACTCCTCACGGCCCAAGATCTTACTGCAACACCAAGCTGTGAAATAGTGACTCGCCGTAATGAGGACGACATGGAATCACTGGGCTTGAATGAACCCTTTTGGTGTCCTCTGCTCTGTGCATCAGTGGCTTCCTAGGTTCTAGCGAGGACATTCGTGTTGCTGAGATGAGATAAGAATATGTAGAGAGAGTCGTATTGGCATTGCGTATTTAGCGCATTGCGCATTTTTCGAATATCGGCCCCCTTCCGGGGACCTTGATTTTTCCCGCTGGCACTGTCGGCTTTTCAGCATAATAGTCAGCCAGTCATCGCGGTCGATCCTAATAATACAACCACGCATACCTGGCTATCGAACGAGTTTGAAGAGAACTGAATGCAAACAATTGGCCGAAAACACCCGATTTTGTCCAACGTGCGTGTGCTGTCGGCCAATATACTGTCGAACATGAACAACACACGCGGCTGGGAAACTACAAATATATTTCGGAGCTCTCAAGTTGGAGCTCTAAATATGTTTTCAATATTTTTCAGAGCGGCAGCCCTCACGTGTGATTATTGTTTTGCAAAAACATGCTGTTTAGAGGGATCGCATGTACATGTGCGCGCAAACAAAACAATCAGCAAACGGGCGTAAGGAATTTGACATGCGTGTCTGTCTTTCTGTCTGTCTGCCTGCCTGCCTGCCTGCCTGCCTGTCTGTCTGTCTGTCTGTCTGTCCGTTTATCTGTCTGTCTGTCTGTGACAACAAGGTCCATAAAAAAACCAAGCAGACTGGAAACCCATTTCACCACCTAAACACCAAATTGCAATATTGCGCTATTGCCCCAACAAGTACTGCTGTAGCACTTTGTCCGAGCTGACCCATATGCTACCTTTTCAACCCGTGGTCGGTGCCTCGAGATAGCAGAGCACAATTGTGCCGAACTTGATTGGAGCAGGGAAGAAAGTGTCTGGCCCCGTGCAATGCCGAGATGAGGCGTCGTTTATCATTGGAACCAGAGACACCCGTTGGCTCACGCAAGACACCTCCACCCAGAGCCAGATTTGGACAAGGGGGGAGGGAGGTACACACCACAGCGAGAGCGAGACGGGAGCAGGGTGTGCCCTAAACTACTGCTGCTGTGAGCTATCATGGGCGGAGGAAGCGAGAGGAGAAAACGTTTTGTTATGGGTCTCGGTTCATAGCTTGCTTGTTGTTTTTCTGTTTGCAGCGGACGCGGTCTGTGGGAAAGAGAGAGGCACATCACAACACACACGCTCGTTCCTAGACACCACCATCGACGTGCATGCAGTACAACTCACTCTATACATGAGTGCGAGGGTAATATCTAGTGTACGAACCTGTGCCCTCCTGCTAGTTTGTCTGGTCACACATCACGTGCTGATAGTTGCCTCAAAAAGCAACACGAACGAACGAGTTCAGAGCAGCACCAGCTGCGGGCGGCCTTTACTATTTTCGAGCT